>CAUYON010034441.1:0-14029 GCA_963573935.1 Arctocebus calabarensis
CAGGCGTTGTGGCGGGTGCCTGTGGTCCCAGCCACTTGGGAGGCAGAGGCAGGGGACTTGCTTGAGCCCAGGAATTTGAGGTTGCTGTGAGCTGTGATGCCACAGCACTCTATCCAGAGTGACAGCTTGAGGCTCTGTCTCCAAAAAAAAAAAAAAGTCATACATCATGATCAAGTAGGTTTCATCCCAGGGATGTAAGGCTGGTTTAACATACACAAGTCCATAAACGTTATCTACCATATTAACAGAAGCAAAAACAAAGACCATGTGATCCTCGAATAGATGCAGAAAAAACATTCAAAAAAACCCTTTCTTTTCTAATTAGCACACTGAAGAGTATAGACATAGGTGGCATGTTTCTTAAACTAATCAAAGCTATCTATGACAAACCCACACCTAATATTTTACTGAATGGAGTAAAACTGAAAGCTTTTCCACTTAGAACTGGAATCAGACAAGGTTGTCCTCTGTCACTGTTACTATTCAACATAGTGCTGGAAGTTCTAGCCAATACAATTAGGCAAGACAAGGAAATAAAAGGCATCCAAATGGGAGCAGAGGAGGTCAAACTCTCCCTCTTTGCTTATGATATGATATTATACTTAGAGAACCCCAAAGACTCAACCACAAGACTCCTGGAAGTCATCAAAAATATAGTAATGTTTCAGGATATAAAATCAATGTCCATAAGTCAGTAGCCTTTGTATACGCCAATAACAGTCAAGATGAGAGGCTAATTAAGGACTTAACTCCCTTCAGCATAGCTTCAAAGAAAATGAAATACCTAGGAATATACCTAACAGAAGAGATGAAGGACCTCTATAAAGAAAATTACAAAACCCTAAGAAAGGAAACAGCTGAGGATGTTAAAAAATGGAAGAACATACCATGCTCATGTCTAGGAAGAATCAACATTGTTAAAATGTCTGTACTTCCCAAAGCAATCTACAGATTCAAGACCGTCCCTATTAAAAAACCAACATCGTACTTTTAAGACTTGGAAAAAATAATTCTGTGTTTTGTATGGAACCAGACAGAAAACCCTTATAGGTAAGGCAGTTCTTAGTAATAAAAACAAAGCTAGGGGCATCAGCAGACCAAATTTTAAGCTATACTACAAAGCCATAGTGATCAAGACGGCATAGTACTGGCACAAAAATAGAGACATAGATATTTGGTATTGAATAGAAAACCAGGAAATGAAACTAACATCTTACAACCACCTAATCCTCAATAAACCAAACAAGAACATACCTTGGGGGAAAGACTCCCTATTCAATAAATGGTGCTGGGAGAACTGGATATCCACATGTGAAAGACTGAAACTGGACCCTCACCTTTCTCCACTCACAAAAATTGATTCACGATAGATACAGGACTTAAATTTAAGGCATGAAACAATAAAAATCCTCAAAAAAAGCATAGGAAACACACTGGAAGATATCAGCCTGGGGAAAGACTTTATGAAGAAGACTTCCATAGCAATTACAACAACAAAAATAAACAAATGGGACTTAATTAAACTGATAAGCTTCTGTACACCTAAGGAGAAAACAACCAAAATAAACAGACAACCTGCACAGTAGGAAAGGATATTTGCATATTCCAAATCAGACAAAAGCTTGATAAGTAGGATCTACACAGAACTTAAATTAATCCCATATATCACTGGGCAGGAGAGATGAATAGCTAGCAAACATGATAAAATGCTCATCATCCCTAATTATTAGAGAAATGAAGATCAAAAACACCCTGAGATATGAGGACAGCTTCCTTTTGGGCTGAGCTGGGAGGTGTCCCAGGGACAGCTGTCCATCCCTGGGCCTGTGACACCCAGACTAGACTGCAGAGAGGGGCGTATAGATCAAATAAACACTCCAATCCACACATCTGTGTTAAATTAGCTGTATGTTATTTCTTTCATACTGATTTTTTTTTTTCTTAAACTCATGATTTCCAAAGCCATAAATGGGTCTGCATGAAATTAGGAAGGGTTAAACATGCAGCTGCACGCTTTCTCAAACCCACTCTCTTTTTCTCATACTCTACACCAGATTCGATCTTATGCTTCAAGAATCCACTTTACAAAGATTTTCCATGTTGCAAACTATATATAACATGAAATTTGCCATTTTAACCAATTTACATATTACGCCCTTGAGTGGCATTAGGGACACACCCACCAGCGTCTGTCTCCAGAACTTTCCATCCTCCCAGACTGGAACTCTGTCAGATCCTCCTCCCCCACCTTGCAAATTCCATTCTGCTTCCTGTCTCCATGAATTTGACTCCTGGATGTCCCTCACATGAGCAGAATGACACAGGCCTTGTCCCTCTGTGACTGGCTCCTTTCACGGAGAACAGTGTCTCAGGGTTCATCCATGTGGCAGGCATCAGAGTGACCTTCTTTTCTAAGGTAGAATAACATTCCATCCTGTGAATGGACCACATTTTAATATCTATTCATCTGTCTCCTCCTGTTGAGGGAGACTTGTGTGGCTTCCCCCACTTGTCTGTGGTGAATAACGAACGTCCAAATATCTGTCTCAGTCCCTGCTTCCACCTCTTTTGAGTCTATGCCCAGAAGTGAAATTACTAGATCCTGTGGTAATTCCACGATTCATTTTTTGAGGGACTGCCGTACTGTTTCCAAGGAGTTCTTAATGTTTCCAAAATGGCTGATGGTCTATCCTTTCGACACCAGAGAAATTAGGCCTTAGGGAGAAAAAAAATGACTTTTCATATTAAAGAACAAATACTATAAAATTCTTTCTTTGATTCAAATGGAGTCGTTTCTGTTGGTTGGTCTGTTGCTACGTTATGTGAACGTGGCAGGAGAGATGATACGGTTTTCAAAGTCTATTCGGAATACTCTGACAAAAAATTCACTTTGGGGGACTCTGGTGTGGCCTCCGCCACCTGAAGCGCCCCCAAGTGGAGGGGCAGACTGTTCCATTTCCTGCTGAATAATTTCCGTCTGTTCCTCATACTCCTGGTCTCTCCAGTGATCAGGACCCACATGAGTGGGGAGAGGACATGGGACTGTGGCTGGACCTCTGATGTCCGGCACCTGCCATTTCTCAGTGTGAGTCTCTTTATCGGTGAGACTCGCAAGCTGCGCCTGTGACGATGGCCCTGCCGTCCCTTGCGGCTCTCACACTCCACAGGGCAAATGTCGCTATCGTTGGTGTGCAGTGAATGTTACCAGATTTGGTCCATGGCATGCGTTAAGCATGCTGCCTTTTTTGTTTTCTTTCCTCTCTTCTCTATACAAACAGTTGCTGTTTCCTAGGCCTGAGCATAGTCCAGTGAACTCTGGACTGAGTCTTGCAGATGTTCTTTCTTGGGACCACCCTCTTCTGTGGCACAAGTGTCGTTTCATCTAACATCTTAAAATGCTCCACACTCAGCTTCCTGTGATGGGTTTTCCTGCTTTCCGTCATGACTGGGGGGCTTCCTCAACACCTGCCCACAGCCCTTTTTTGTTGATTCAGACAGAAACGTGAAACACAGGTGCAGACCTTCAAGATACACGGCACCCAAAGGACTTGAACTGTTATAAGTCTGCGCTGACCAGCACAACAGGGCACTGAGAAAATCGTGTCTGCCGAAGGGAAGACCAAACTCATCCCCAGGGAAGGTGTTAACAGCCTCCTCAGAGAAACACACCACGTGAACTGAGTCTGGAAAAGGCCGGCCGTAGCCATGAACATGAAAGGCATGTGTGGTGAATACGGAGGCTAATTCCTACCAGAGGGAGAACAAGCAGGCAGTTCTGTTTGGGGAACAACAATTATAATATTTATTCAAATTGAATAAGAACCTAACCCTTGATTTAACACATTGAGTAATAATGACTTAAGACCTGGGACTCTGAAAGAAATGTAACATGCATGCAATTCAAAAATGAAAATAAAATTGAAATCTATGTTTACTAATGGTTTAAATGCACAGCAGAATAAAATAGAATAGAAGCATAACCAGAAATCAAATTGTCAAACTTCCAAATGTGTTCCCCATTTGGTAATTGGTGGCATCACTAAACAGACTCAGGACTCAGATGTCTCCTTGAGGTGGTTTATGCCAGCACTTCGGTATTTCATATTCTTGTTCACAAAGACACACGTTGGCAATAGTGAGACAAGTGTGTGCTCGTAGGAGAGTTACTAATGTTGATCTGACACTATTTAGTTCCATAAAGTAAATAACAAATAATGATATTGTTTGGGGAGGGATTGCTTTGCAATTCCGTGGTGTTGAAAGTACAGGGAGAAGAAGTCTGCCTTTTTAACTGCTCCCAGCTGATTTCGATACTACTCCTGTTTAAAATTCGGTGGTGTACAAAATACATCACAGCACTTTAGCCAATGTAAACAAAAACAGGAAAAAGGGAAACCCACAGAACTAGGTGCTTAAAAATATCTATTCCCTAATGGGAGTAAACAGATATTCCACTGCAAGGTAAAAATTTCAACATCATTTACCCTGTGCCTCCCCCTTGCAGCAATGACCTTTGCCAGCTCTGCCGATAGCTGTAAATTAAGCTGAGCATCCCTGTCAGCTGACAGGACAGAGCTTGCTACTGACCGCAGGGGGCCGTGTGGCCTTCGCCTGAGATGTGCCTGTTAAAATGAATGTTCTTCACTCATAAAAACAATGCCTTTCGCTGCAGAAGCCCCAAAATGCCGCTCATTGATTGCATGGGTGTCTGCAATCATATGACCTGAAGATGGGCAGAGCCTTCCTGTGTGTTTGCTAAATTACCGTGCAGATCGATTTGTTCCATTCTGAGAGAGTTGATTGATTGTTCTTTAAATTAGACCCTTTATTGATGGCATATGTAGAATATGATTGTCAGATTTACAGTCCAAACAATTCAAGTTTAGCTGACCCCTTGTTTCAAATACATTAAAATGAAGCTTCTATCCATTAAATTAACGTAAGGCCTTGAATGTTAAAAACGTTGGGTGGATATAGAAATGTGTTTTTGCCAGTGCTAGCCTTCTTAGTGAACACACATAAACGAGGCTGAGTTTGGAACTAAAGCAGTGACCCTAGGCAGGTGACATCCCTTGCCCTGCTGTGGTTATGAAAACCCCCCAGTCAGATGTCCCAGTAGATGATACATTACAAGACCTTATTAGGAATATGTGAAATAAAAGGACCATGAAAAAACTTCATCTTTAGTTTACAATTTCATCAGGCCCTACAGGTATAAAGCGTTTGTTATGTCTCGGGAACTTTTGCAGGGAGGCCTCAGTAATCCAGGGGCTGAGAACGGTCCCTGGTTATTTCCTGCTATTAGTGTTGAGTACTTAGGAGGACCTAACAGTTGAGCCCAGACGTTGTTTTAACCTCATGTAAGATAGATATTATTAATGTTCCATTCTTGGTTTCAGATAGGATAATTAATCCACAGAAGTCAGTAACCTGTCTAAGGTCATATAGTTAGTAACTAGTAAAGGTGGGAATTTTCTACCACTTTACCTGAAGGATCTACATCAGACATGGGTTTTTACTTCACTGTATAATAGATGTGAGGACATCCTTACATGTAATTATATCTATCTATCTGTCTCATTTTGTATAGATAAGTCTTGCTCTGTTGCACAGGCTGGAGTGATGTAGTCTCAGCTCACAGAAAGTTCAAACTCCTGAGCTCAAGCGATCCTCCCACCTCAGCATCCAAGACAGCTGGGAACAGATGTGCACCACCACATTCAGCTAATTAAATTTTTTTTTTTGTAAATATGAGGGTCTCACTATGTTACCCAGGCCGGTCCCCAACTGCTGACCTGAAATGATTCACTCACTTTAGCCTCCCAGGGTGCTAGGATTGCAGGCGTGAGCCAGTGCACCAGGCCTCCTTACCCCACTCAGCTTTAATGGCCTGCGTGGAGGATGCCCAACCACCGGGAGCTCAGAGTCCTAACCCAGCCATGCCGTGGACGAGGCTTTCTCTAATATCTGACAAAGTATGGATGGGTCAAAGTCAGAGGGAAATAGCCTCTGGTCAGAACCAGCCATAAATCGAAAGTGAATTTATACTGATGCTGTTTGGCAAACCTCCAACAGTCACCCCTGGAGCAGGAGCCGAGTGTGTGGTTTGTCCCTCAGTGTCACAGACAGTCCCCAAGAGCCAAATTCCTGTTCTGCCTGAAGCAGAGGGACCCAGGCAGCCACGTGCCATGGGGAGAGGTGCCTTTGACATCACACATTTGCTGCACATGCCAAGTCTTCTGTGGCAGAAAAAGCCCACTGTCTCCATGTTATTGGGCTTTTGAGGCTTGGCAGGTGAACCTGGGCAAATCAGAAGGACTGAGTGATTCCCACCCCGGGGCCCTGCCTACTCGGCCCGGAGAGGGACGGACCTCTGCTCATTTGTTTCTCTCTTTTCCATCCCAACAAGCAGGCAGAGTGGTTTTGTGCAAGGATTTTCTTGGTTCTGTGGAAGAGATTTTTCTGCCCACTGTTTGCATTTTGGATTATTTTCTTTGCTTTAAGTCAGAAAGGCAAGAGTTTTGGCAAGAGAAGCTTTTTCACAGATCCCTAGAACATGACTCATGTTATCAATTTATAAGTAAAATAACAAGTGAATGTGTGGTAAAAAGGCTCAGTCATGTCTCCCTTTCGGAGATCCAAGTGTTGCTGATGGAGGTGGCATCTCATATTTATAAAACATATTCTTTTTTTTTCTTACTTTCAAAATGCCTCCACATAGCTGGTATCAGTTAATCAGCCCAGTAATGCTTTCAGAAGAATAAGTTATTTTATTATGGAAAAGGAAAAGTGCAAGGTAAAGTAACCTGCCTTAGGAAACTCTGCAGTGAGAGTAGAACCAAGAGCTCCTGATTCCAAATCTGGAAATCAAGGTCAGATTATGATCATATCTCTTCATTAGGACTAAACTCAGCTCTCAGCAACAGAAAAATGGAAATACTGGTTTAAGATAGATATAAATTTTATTTATCTCTCAGATTTACTTCTCTCTCACACAGAAGTCTGGAGGTAGGATTTATACTCTGTTTATTTTTCTTTTATACTCTATTTCCAGGATAACCTAAAGGCCCAAAATGGCTGCTACAGCTCCAGCCATCATAAAAGCATTCCTACTAGCAGGTATGAAAAAGGAGAGGGGAGCAGCACACTCTGTCCCTATGAGGACACTGCAGTAGAGCTTGTGCTGCCTGCTTCTGGCATAGACAGTCTGTGGCAGAGACTGAGATAGAGGCCAGATCTCCAGACTCTAGATAGCATTGTTTCCAAAAGTCTGTCCCCTACCCTGACAACTTTTCATCAGATATTTTTCTTGAAGGAGTCTTCCTGCCAGTTGTCTGTTCAGCCCATCCATTGGTCTTTGTTAGCACAGACAGTTTTTCTAATGGAACTATAGCTAAAGTAAGGTAGTCATTTCAATTAGACCGCTAGATATGTTTATTTGCTAATTTGTTCCATGATAATTGTTTGGGACGAACACCTTTCACATAAAACTTGAGTATATTTTCTGCAATTGGCTATTGCCTTAATATAACACCTGCTGATAATTAAATTATTCAAAAATCATATTTCCTATACTTGTGCTGGAAAATAGCCACAGATAGGATGGAATTTCTACTGATGTGAATATGTACGGAGTTCAGCGTCCACTAGGCCCTTGGCGTTGTGACTAAAATGACAGCCCCTAGGACCCTGCCTGAGATTGTTCTTTTGAGAGGTAATTCCTGGTTTACTAACACTTATGGCTGAAATGTCATAGGCTACATATTTCATTGACCAATTTATAACTGATTTGTATAAAATTTGGCATTCTACAAAACAGTATGTTTAATATGTAAATTGGTTCATTTTGAAACATGCTGGTAGCCAAAAATCACTTTCCAAGTAGTTTAGTGATTTTTTTTCTGGCCCACCTGTGAAACTGTGTCCATATCTTATACGTACTGGATTTTTATTGAAGCACTTTTTAAAAGTAAAATTGATAAGGCTCACTAATATAAAATAAATGTGTGAGAAATGTTATTTAGCTCATGACTTTGTGAGAGCACCAATAACATGCAAAGAAAAGAATAGAGAAACAGACATAGATGTAGGCAGTTGGAAATACTAAATGAAGTAAATTCGCTGCAAAATTGTTTTATCCTCAGGGCTGGAGTAAGGCAGAAAGATCTATTGCATTTCCGCCAGTCAGAATTCATGGCCTATCTCTGGTAAGACCTTTTGCCCTACAGTGTCAGAAAGCTCGCAGATAGAGAGGGGGCCGACATGAGAAGGCCTCAGAAGACGATGCCTGATACTCTCCTGGAGAAATGCTTCTCTTTTTCTTTGGATTATTTCAAAGTCAGATTTCTTGGATACCTTCAATAACACTTGTTACCGATTTGCTCTGAATGAGTTGTACTAAATAATAGATTCATTATATCATCATACCTTGAGAGATCCTTCGGGGAATCTGAAATGTTTATGACAACTGATCATAAGCATCCTTAAAAATGTATTATCTACAAAATCTTTTCAATACTTATTCTTTGGATAAATTTTTATGAATTTTTATTCTTTGTGGATCTTTCTTTTTCTTTTCCCATCTAAACATTTGAAAGCCTGCCTGCTTGAACATTTTCTTCTAGGTAGTTTCAATTGAAATAATAAGCAGCAAAAACAAATGCTAATTCTATAAATTGTCTTTTCCTTAGCCGCACAAGCTTAATGTTAAATATGGAAAGGAGTACTTGGTTGTTTTGTAGTGGGGTTTCGGTGTAATAAGCTATTTAAAAGTTTAAATGTGACTCTGTTAAAACATAAAAATTGAACGGAAAGGAATGGGAATTTAAAAGATTTTGAAAAGCTCTTTGGGCATTCTGTAAAACCAAGCTGGGCAATCTCAGTTCTTATGATAAAAATTAAGTGAAATATAAAGCCACAAAGGTCATCTTTGAAATGTAGCTAATTCCAGCTCATGTCCAAACTGAGGTCACTGTTTATGTGAAAGCAGCTATCCATGAGATGACTCAGGTCGCAGAAATGGGCACTGGGTATCTTTTTTGGGTTTGAACGCCACAGAATTAAGAGCTCACCTCTCTGTCCACACGCACCCGTCTCAGTCCCAGGCAATCAAGTCTTATGTTTCCAGGATTTGCTGAAGCAAATGCCTCTTACTACCCTCAGACTTAGCTAGAGTTCCATCTGTGGCTGCATTCTCCAGTGGATGGGAAATATTACTTGCCGTCTTCCCAACGTGTTCTCAAGACCCCACAGGGAAACAGAAGGCAGTTGACTCCCCGTCGGTTGTCCTGCTGCCCGTGCAAAGTTGCTGGAACAAGGTAGAATCCAGATCCTGCAGGGGCCCTGAGCCCAGAGGAGCAGAGAAGTCAGCAGGTGCTTAGATTCTGGCGTCTGCGTCTCCCTGGGTGCGACAGTGGGTGCTGGTATGGCCGGGAACTCCAGGTCTCAGGAGCTGGTCTTGGGAATGTCAAAGCCGTGCAGCCTCAGAGACGTGCTTCCCCCAGAGCCCATGAGTGCTGTTTGTGTTTAGAGTGGAGACGAATGTGATTAGGAAAGCTTGTTCTTTTGGAAGACAGAAAAACTGTGCCTCTTTTGCCTACTTCTGACAATTTTTTGATGTAAACCAGAAAGAAGAAAAACCAGAACACAGAAAAAGAGAACTTATAAATATTAGAAACCTTCCCCCCACCCAAGCCTAAACACACTCTCACTAAAGCCGGCCCTGCTCCAGAGCTTTGGAACACCTGCCCAGGAAACCGCGCAGGCATCGCACCTTCAAACCTGCGGGGCCTGGGACCCGCACACGCACCTGCCCTGTCTGGCGCGGGTTTGACCTAAACACAGGCTAGTTGCTCACAGTAACCTTTCTGTCTCACATCTTTCCTGGGTTAGTCTTTCTCAATTCTTTCTTCGCCCAAAGTCCTCCCCAAACCTGCCACTTGGGAACTACCTTCCTGATTGTTTGAAGGAGAAACGTCACGGCCTCTCCCAGGTGACGGCTCCTCCCAGACCGGCTCTCCCGGGGGTGTGCCGTCTGTGGACCAGGGCGCCCATCACCACCCCACTCTCCTGGGTCCCTAGACATCTTGGATTATGTTATCTTATTTTCTGTTTCCTTTCTTATGAACTATTTTAAACTTACAGGAAAATAAAGTAGCACAGTAGATACCCACATCACCAGTAACAGTAGTATTACTCATATTCCAATAATAATACTAATTAATTTAAAGACTTTTGCCAGTTTTATATCTTCTGTCAATACTTTTTGCCTAAAATATTTAAACATAAAATACTATCATATTTTATTTTATCCCCAAATACTAAAATAATTCATCTCCAAGGTATATATGGGTCACTGCAAAAGTTTTGAGACAAACTGTATTACTTCACTTCCAAGAAACATGAAATGGCAAAAGTATTTAATCAGTATTTACTTAAAAGTATTTAAGCCATGAGAACGTTATCATATCTAACAAAAAGTGACTATCATCCCATAATATTGAATTCCCAGGCCATATCCAAATACCCTCCTTCACTCCAAAATATCTTCTATAGCTTTATTCTCTCTCCCAGCCTGGGTCAAATTAAGGATCATAATTATACTTGATTGAGTCTCTCAAGTTTCTGTTGCTGTAGAACAATTCCTTTCTTTAAAATTTTAATTATTATTGTCATATAATATTGGCATCTATTTGAAGGGTACGTGTGATGTTTTAATACAAGCAAACAATATGTATGAGTTAAGTCAGGGTAATCGGGAGATCCCCAACCCTATACCATGTCTTTGTGTTAGAAAGTTCCTCAGTTTTCAGTGATGTAAATTATCACAGAAATAAGCAGATTAAACCTGTGGTGTTCCCCACATTCCGGATTTGTACGTTTGTTTCCTCGTGGAGTGAGTTGACCGTGTTGATCTGTGATGTCTGGTTGGTCTCCAGTTGGAGACTCTGGGAGTGATTGGTGGTGAGGTCCTCCATTATAAACACATTTTTCCTTTGAGATTAGCGTATTTTCTGTGGAGTAATTTTATAGGACTAGACAAATACCCCATCAACTTCTCTCCATCCATGAATCGATGATCATTACCTGATCCAAGTATTTCTTAAGGGGATGCTACAAAATGATGCTTTTCTAATCAGTTACCCCTCTCCGTGTATAGGTTGGCAGTCTCTGAGGGGAGGCGCTCTCCGTCATTTCTCTGTTTGGAAACGCCCACCTTTCTGAGCACGTTGTCATGAAAACGAGTTACTGATCTGCTCCAAGCAGAGTGCGTGGAATGTTCTTTCTGTTTCCTCACCATCTCTATACGTTAGGTTTCCCTAGTGTGCTGGGGAAGCGTGTGCCGTTCTCATAACCTCAAGTAAAATACTGTCGTTATCATACTGGGTTTTTGTCTTAATATCATGAATCTTAACACAACCTGAAAACAGATGCCCCTTTAGCACTTTCATTATATTAGACACCTACTTTTGGTTCCATTGGTTCAGATAACGATCACTGGAACTCTCCATACAACATACACCTGAGTTGGTTTGCTTTATATGTCAAAAATGTTTAAATTTCAGATTAATAGGAGGGTACATATGATTAGGTTACATTGCTAATCATATGTTACATCGCTTTCGTTTCTAAGGTAAAGTCCAAGTGGTAGTTGAACCCTTCACCCTCACATGGTACCCTGAGGTGGGAGCTCACCAATCCCCTGCCCTCCCCCCCTCTTCTTTTCCTCCTCACCCCTCTACCTACTAGAATATAATTGTGTTTTTTTTTTCTCGTATGGGAGTGTATCTGTTTATCTATTGATTTCATATTAGTATTGAGTACATTGGATAATTTTCTATTCTTGTGATACTTTACTAAGAAGAATGTGTTTCAACTCCATCCAGGTTAATACAAAGGTTGTAAAATCTCCATCTTTTTATGGCTGAATAGTATTCCTTGGTATACATATTCCACAGTGTATTAATCCATTCCCGGGTTGATGGGCACTTGGGTTGCTTCCACGTCTGGACAGTTGTGAATTGAGCTGCAGTGTGAATTCTTTTTAGGTGTATTAGGTTGAAGACTGGCACTGGTTGCTGCAGTTCATACCACGAGTCCTAACTTTGGAGAGTTCATAATTCAAGTGTGCAGTCCAGTGATTACTGGAGAAATATGCTGAAAACACAGTCGCTAAGGCTGTGACCAAAAGCATCAGAGTAGCTCTATAGACACAAATTACTGCACAAGCTCAGTGAGGGTTAAAATGAAAGACCGAGGCAGCATATCTTCTTATTTTATGCATTATAGCTGCATAATTTCTGAAAACTACTTGAACTTTAAAAATCAGTTTTAAACTGTTATTATAGAAAATTTTAAACTTACACCAAAAATATAAGAATAGTAAATAAAACCCCACGTTGCCATAACCAACTTCAACAAATGCCTCCTGATGGCAAATCTTACTGTCTGTATGCGGCTTTCTCTCTGCTCCTGTGTTATGTAGAAGCGAATCCCCGAGGCCAGTGTGGCATCCTAGTATATTTCAACCTGTGCATCTCTAAAAGGAAAGGACTTGCTGTCTTGTTAAGTGGAAAATCAAAACCACCATATCATCCTGAGCTTAACAAACCCCAACCATAAAAGAACACTGTGGGGTAGCATTTACTATCCTATTGGTTTTTTAATTTCTAATTGCCACATAAATATCATTATTTATTAAAGAATCCAAGTCACCTCCCTTGTAGTTTCTCAGAGTGTTGTTATTAGTATCTTTATAATAATGGTCAAAATGTTCTCTGGCTTATGTATTTCCTGCACATTCTAATTGGGTCTAGTAGCGTGAGTAGATGAGGGTTCAGTAGCCTCCCTGACTCCCCCCTCCCCCTCCATCCCTCACGCCCCTCTGCTTTCTCTCCCTGAGCCTTCTTCCCTGGCAGGTGGCATCTTCCCTGAGGAGGCACTTGGTGGCACTTGTCTCTAACTCTGTGCAGGCATCAGCTACTGATGATCCATATCTTAGCTTATTAGGAGCTACGCAATGGTGGTACTTGAATTCCATCGAACTTTTACTCCATGACTCAGATACTTCTATAAAATGAAACTTCTTTTCCAGAATTTGGTTACTCAGTGATAGAATCTGTATAGGAAAGAAGGAAATATTTCTTAATTCTTTCCTTTGATTTACCAGTTTTTAAGTAACAGGTTGATTTGTAAGCGACCCCCAATGATAACCAATTGAATTAGGCTGTTTGTTTTTCACCATCATTTTATTTTCACAGACTTACATGTTGTTGATGATATTCAATCCTCTGCAGTTATTTTCTTATTGATGCTCCAACTGTCCTGTTCTTGGCCAGGGGGAATCTTCTCAAGCTGGGCTCTGAGTCAAGGTGACATGGTCCTAATGAGCTTTGAGCGCTTACTTGGTCTCTACTGCTTCCTGTCACATACCCGGAATCAGCCATTTTTACAAGAAATCTGGTAAAGATTTCATTTGATGGGAAGTAGTATTTGTAGAGTAAAAATGGGCTCTAGGGACTTCAGGTCAATATCTGACGACCATCATATTGATATTGACTGTCTTAAGACATACGTGTATTATCATAGACTTATTATCAAAACATACATAAATACAAGTAAATCAGAGCTGGAAAAGAAAATAAAACAGTCTGTAGAACACTATTCTAACAGTTATTTAATATTAAAAGAAAATATAAGAAAAATCACATTATCTCATTCATTGTGTTTACTATTTGTTTCAGAAATTAAAATCTATTCTATTTCTATGCAAGGATTCTTTGTAATATTCATACAATCAAGGATTAAGTTATCCTTTTAAACTAAACAGTGAATACAAAGTACACTTGGTGATGAGAGGTAAATTAGATCAATTGTTAAGAAATCTGCGGAACACCTACGGTGCATCTTAGCAGGGTACTGGCGAAACTTATTAAAGGTAGAGTATTAATGTCTTTATATAGTGATCAAGGAAATGCCATGAAGGATATCTGTAACAGTATGATCAAAATATTTCTGAATGTATATGAAT
>CAUYON010034442.1:0-18290 GCA_963573935.1 Arctocebus calabarensis
CACCTGTAGTCCCAGCTACTTGGGAGGCAGAGGCAGGAGACTTGCTTGAACCCAGGAATTGGAGGTTGCTGTGAGCTGTGATGCCACAGCACTCTATCCAGGGTGACAGCTTGAGGCTCTGTCTCAAAAAAAAAAAAAAAGAAAATGACTAAGTCATTACAGCATATTCCTAATGAAGAGTTCATGATTAATAATAGTAATAATAATAGAAGGAGGAGGAGAAAGAGGAGAAAATGTTTAGTTTCTTTCCTACATGAAGTTATACTCTCAAATGTGTCTGACTTAGGGAAGATGAAACATTGGTACCATCATACCTGCATTACTCCTTACAAATCACTCTTATTATTTATCCATCACCCTAATACCCCAGTTCCACCACTGAATGTCTATGATATTCATTTATCTATTGTGTTTCCTTTCCATGTATGGTCAAAATGCTGGAAATTTTTTTAAAATGTTGGTTCTTCTAACGAATTTAATTCAATGAGTGGTCTTCTTCTTGGTCTCTCTCTCAGGAATCTCTGAAACCCCTATTGGAAACAGAGTCCTTGCTAAAACCTGGACAAGATAGAAGAGGGCAATATCACGGCAGCAACACTGGTGTGGACATCATATGGCTTTAGTCTAGTCCTGACTCATCCTTGTGTTAGTGATGTGATCTTGGGCCAGCCACTTCATTTCATTAGACTTTAATTCCTCATTTGAAAAATAAGGAAAATTATATACCTTACCTCACATGTTTTGAGAATTTCATGAGGCATGTTTATGCTTCTCCCACCATGCCCTAGATACTTTGCTACCACTTCCGTCTCCATCATTTGCCAAGGAGTGATTACAGCTAAGAGAAAAAGAGAACACTAGGAAATTCTAAGATAACATTAATCCTTCTTCTCCATTTCCAGGCAGGGTCATTCATTATATTAAAGTTTGAATCTCAATTTTAAACAGTATAGTCTCAAGGTAAAGGAAAGTTCTTTTTTGTCTTTCATTTTGCTTGTTAGAGAGTAGAGACTTGGTTATCCCATAGTAATGGGAATTTAGGATTCCTTATGCTTAGAGTCACATCCTTCCCTTGACAGCCCAAACATCTATAAACACAAACCTTTCTGGTCTCCATAATTGGAGAGACTAGAAATGAGGCTTATGTGATGTAATTGGTAAATGATATTATTTGAAACTTTCAGGGCCACGAATTCTCTATATTTTAGGATGCTGTGTGCTGCTGTGATTTAACATTTATTTTAATGGCCCCAGAAATGCACTGAGCAACAGTGCAGCAAATTAACACCATCTTCCTGCTTGCCTGAAACTATAAAAGGCAATTTGAATCACATTTGGTGTTTATAATTATTTTGCGATCCAATTTGCAGAATTGGAGCCATTAATGGGTATGTAGACAATCTATAAATCTTAATAAGATATTTTGATTTTTTTCTAAAAAAAGATCTACATATCACTTGGTCCCTAGAAAGAAGGAAGAATATTTATCTAACTCTCTGATTTGATTCTGTTTGACTGACGGGAAAGTCACAGAGGGATTGATGAGAGTAAAAGTGAAAGGAGAGAGAGTTGCTGCTATGTACACTCTTCAAGGAATAAAAGTTCATTCCAGAGTTTCACTTTGGTCTTTGAGACTTGTGATCATTTTACCCATCGTAGACTCCACTTGGATTTCCAAAAACTTAGATCAACTGAAGTTCATCCCAGAATCGTCTGTCATGATTAAATCTTTGTGTAGCTTCCCATGCTGGGATGGCAGAACAACCAGATAAAAGCACCCTGGGTCACTGAGTCTTCTCATTGAGGGCTGTTGTTCTTGTGGGATTGCCTGGTACTTCAGCTACCTTCACACGAGGAGCAAATATATCTTTGTTATGTTACGTTTCTAAAATTTGAGAGGTTGTTTCTTTTTTATTTTCCCCACAGTAACTAAATGAGATGTTTATTTACTATTATCATTCTCATTTTATAGATAAGGAAACATAGAGTGGCCAAATAACTCACCCAAGGTTACACAATTAATGAGACTCAGAACCAGCATTAGAACCGTGGAAGTCAGGTCTCAGACTCTGAGCCTGTCACTACTACACAATATTTTTATAACTATCTTCTGTTTTTGTCTGCCTGGGGATCTATCCTCTCCCCCACCCTGCTGTCCCACTTCCGTCCCTCCCTTCCTCCTTCCCTCTATTCCTTCCTTTTCTCCTTTCTTCCTTCCAGATGACATAACAAAATATCATAGACTGGGTAGCTTAAACAACAGTTTAATTTTTCACAATTCTGGAGGCTGGGAAGTTCAAGATCAAAATTCTGGCTAATTTGGTTCCTGGCAGATGGCCACATTCTCTCTGTGTCCCGGAATGGCAGACAGAGAAAGCTCTGGTGTTTCTTCCTCTTTTAGGGTGCTAATCCCATCACAAGGTCCTCGCTCCCATCTGAAGCCAACTACCTGAATCTTACAAAGGCCCTGTCTCTAAATATCATCACATTGGGGGTTAGAGCTTCAACACTGGATTCTTAATTCATAGCAATAATCTACCCTATCCTGGTTAATTAAGCAATGATTCTGGGATTTCTTAGCATCTTTATGCTGCTTTACTAGAGTTTATGAAAATATTAACATTAGTTTTATCTCTGCAAATTTTATCCTATCTTCTTTGCTATGCTGGAAGGGAACTTACACTGTCATGCCCAAAGAAGCATATCATTAACTATTCCTTAAAGTTTCAGAGGCCCCTATTTCCCCCCTCTCCGAATTCTTCTATTGTGCTTCCTCATCTTTTATCTGTGCTCTATCATGAGTGCAGCAAAGTTGGGATGTGCTTTGTTGATTAATGTCCAATCATTGCATACTGTCATCTCCTCTTCTCTCTCTGTAATCAACCAGGATGGAAAAGATGAGTTTTTCACTTTCACTTTTGGTCTAGCAGATTTCCCTATGTTAGATTTTTCTTCTTTCCAGGGAGGCTTTGGTTTTTCTCTCTTCTCCTGGGCCACAATGGGCACAAAAAGAAAAACTGACTTTTTTTTTTTAAACTGACTTGTTGATAAAGGAAAATAGAAATATGTTATCCATGATTCCCTGTGTGTTTTGTATGTGTGTTTTATTAATATTAAATTCACCACTAGGTGATGAGGTACATGAGGAGAGAGATTGGGTCCATTTTCCTCATATGATATCCCTCATGACTAGCATACTGCCTAGCACAGAAAAGAAGAGCTATACTTACCCCTCAGAATGCAGTTGAGTTCATACATAACCTCCATACATCATTCTTTCTTCTCTCTCACGTGTCTTTCACACTTCTCCTTCAAAGCTTGGGTTCAAAGCTACTTGCTCTGGATTAGAATGAATAGCATGTAGCAATTAGTGTGGCAACACATTCCATTCTACCATGACTTAATTGTTTCCATGACTATTTACCCAACTAGTTATGGAGGAAGATCTCTCTATATATATCATTTACCTTTACATATTCCTCATCCCCATGATGGTTAATGTTAGTGTCAACTCGATTGAATTGAGAGATGCCTAAATGGCTGGTAAAACATCATTTCTGGTTGTATCTATGAGGGTGTGCCCAGAGGAGACTGATGAGTGAGTTGGTGGACTGAGAGAAGAAGATCTGCCCTCAAAGTAGGCAGATCTTCTGTCCACAATCGGCTGGAGTCCTGGGTGGATCAAACAAGAAGTAGGAATTTTCTCTCCTTCACTTCCAAGCTGGAAAGGCCTTCTTCTCTTGCCTTTAGACATCAGATCTCCAGGCTCTTTGGCCTTGACTAGCATACTCTCAGGATTCTCAGGCCTTTGGCCTTGAACTGAGAACTATACTATTGGCTTCCTTGGGTCTGAGGCTTTCAGGATTGGACTAAACCTTGCATTCCAGGGTCTTCAGTTTGCAGACAGCCTATTGTAGAACTTCCTAGCCTCCATAATTGTGTGAACACACGCTCTTAATAAATCCCCTCTCATCGGCTCAGTGCCTGTGGCTCAATGGGCTAAGGCGCCAACACCTGAGCTGGCGGGTTCAAATCCAGCCCAGGCCTGCCAAAACAACAATGATGGCTGCAACCAAAAATTGGCCGGGCATCGTGGTGAGCACCTGTGGTCCCAGCTACTTGGGAGGCAGAGTCAGAAGACTCGCTTGAGCCCAGGAATCGGAGGTTGCTGTGAGCTGTGATGCCATAGCACTCTATCCAGGGTGACAGCTTGAGGCTCTGTCTCAAAAAAAAAAAATGATTTTAAGCAGAGAGAGAAAGAATGAGGTAGGGGTGGGGAAAGGAGAGCAGAGAGAGGGAAGGAGCGAGGGGGGTGGGGTCTTGGTGTGTGCCACACCTTTTGAGGGCAAAACACGATTGTAAGAGGGACTTTACCCAACAAATGCAACCAGTATAACCTGGTTTCGTGTACCCTCAATGAATCCCCAACAATAAAAAAAAAAGCCCTTCTCATCTATCTACCTATCTATGTACTGTACACACAGTATTGTATTGGTTCTGTCTCTTTAATATGCTCTCCTTACTACCCTCTGTGGTGCTCAAGTCACTGCCTCTAGTAGGCATTTAATAAACATTTGTTGAATTAAAGTGAATTTTCACTCTTATTTTCTCTTTTCTCTGGCTTCTTAGAAATAGAACCTGAAGACCTCTGTACTGTTTTCATATGAATGTTTATTGTGTCTATCAACAACATCTTTGATCTGCTTGCCAACCTGACATCTGAAGATGTCTAGCATAGGAAGCCCAGGGAGAATGGATGACTAGCACTAGAAGGGCTCTACTGATAAATGAATAATGAGACACGCAGAGGACAAGAAACTTGCCTGGAGTTCCACACTGGCAAATCAAAGCTGAACTTCGTGTGTGCAGTTTAGCTTTCAGTCCACATCTCTTTTCTCAGCATTCTTTAGTTCAGCCAACATTTATTTAGTTCAGCTGTACAGACAGTAATGCTAATAAAGACAAATTCATGAAATTGGTTCTGTAAGGATGCTTGGCCTGACTTGGTTCCATAGACAGACACTGGACCACGAGCCATAGCCAGCTACCTTGTAAATGCAGGACTCCATGAAACGTGCAAGGGGTTCACACCCCCGGTGCATCCATCACAGATAATGGATCTGCAGCATTACTTTTGCAAAAGAAAGAACCTTATTTCAACTAAACTTTTTGCATTCCCAAGAAGACCATTAGCTGGAAATCCATTCCACTACCTACTAATTAACCTTAAGGTGGATGAATCCCTATAGGACTATATAAGTTTGATCTTTATACTTGCATCTGAATTATAAAACAAGCCTCTCACTGATCTTTGTGCAAATGGTCGCACCATCCTCTAACCTATTTTCCACATTGCCTCCAGAATTATCTTTGAAAACAAACAAGCAAGTGAAAGTTTTCATGTATCTGATTATGAAAGTAATTCCGCTAATGGTAGAAAATGGAGGTCCCCAGGGCTGGGAGGAAATGTTAAGGGGGTCTCATTTGACTCTCACCTCATGCTATGGGAGAGACTATTCTGTTTAATGACTGTTCTTTCTAGTGGACACTCTCCAGTGTCAGGAGACTGTACTTCCTGAGGCAACCCAGCTTTTACCAAACCTTACTGCTGCTCTTTGTGGCAATTAATAGAATGTAATGGTTAAGATAGAAATGGTGTATTTTAAAGCTTAGAATAACTTCGAGTCTGTGCCCTATTTTTTACTTTGAAGGATGAATTGTATTGCAATTCACCAAAGATGGCGGCTCACACTGCATGATATGGACTCTTGAGTAGGAAGCTACTGATTTTGGTCCACAACTTATCAGCTTGCCTCTTTCTAGTTATCAGTCTCTGCCCTACTCCCTGGTGAGAATTGTACATTTCCTCTCTCCTCCTCTCAAGGCCCTCTCTCCTTGTGCTCTACCCTCCCCTGACCCCTGTCTTCCACCTCTATTTTGGTGCTGGGACAGCAGGCCTGATGGTATACTTAAGTCATCTTTCAGCTTCATTGCCATGTGAATTTAGATCATGCCCAAATCATACACTGCAGTATTACTGACAGAGCTCTGCAAGGGGATGAAGGATGTTAGCAACCACAAAGGCTCTCTGTAGAGCAAAACTTACTTTAAATTAACTAGCAAATGTAAACGTGGCTTCAGAATCGTGACTTTGGTGGCTAAAAATGTCTTAGACGTGGCTGGAAAAGTACCACAGAGTCTTTAGAAAAGTTATTAAGAATATTTATCTGTGAGTATTTATGGGCTTATACATATTTTTAATGATAATGAAAATTATATTCTTCCAGGAAGCCTAGGGAGGATGGATAACTAGGGCTATTTTTCTCATTTTATAGACTTACCGTACTCTGATCATTTATCTAGGATCTGAGAATAGTTGCTCCTTCCAGGTGTCATCTTCATTTTTGCCCACAGAAGGCAGGATTACTTCTGCCTAGCAAACTGCTGAGCTACGTACTTCTTCAGCCAAGAACCTTCAATATAGTAACCTAACATGTGTAGGGCAGAGCAGATGCTCATGACTGGGCTGAGAAAATGAATGAATGATTCATTTACTCCTTCACACAGAGCATAGCCAAGATCATGGATAGCTCAGCGAACAGTGTTTCTGTGCCTTATGGTACAGAATGTGCTGCTAGCTTCTTTCCAGTTGCCTTTTATTCTTTAGCATGGTCACATGTACTTCATTTGGTTAAGACAAAGCCCATGCAAAACTATCCTGTCAAGGAAGACAGAATTCTGCTTCAAATCCAATGCATACAGTGAGATACTTGGGACTTGAGCTCACTCTTCTCATCCTGATGTCCCACTACTCATGTACAAATACTTATTGTACTTGCCCCTGTAGACAGTGTGGAGCAAGGAGAGCTGGTGTCTGTTCTTTGACCATACTTTTGTCCTGAATATATGACATAAGGTGTCTTCCAGGATGGGTGACAAGCAATAGGGATTTTCCAGAGAGCAATCATTCAGATTCTCTTCCCTCTTAACTTTCCTTACCTTACTTTTCCCCTTCTTGTGGTTCAATAGCTGCATCCAGAGACAGAGGAGTCAGCTACTTTCTTGAAACTCTGCTTAAAATTTTGCATAGGAGGTTAGGCGGCACCTGTGGCTCAGTGAGTAGGGCACCGGCCCCTATACACAGGGTGGTGGGTTAGAACCTGGCCCTGGCCAAACTGCAACAATAACAAACAAATAGCCAGGCATTGGGGCAGGCACGTGTTGTCCCAGCTATTCGGGAGGCTGAGGCAAGAGAATCACATAAGCCCAAGAGCTGGAGGTTGCTGTGAGCTGTGACACCACAGCACTCTACTGAGGGCAACAGAGTGAGACTCTGTCTCTAAAAAAAAAAAAAAGAAAAAAAATTTGCATAGGAGGAAGGATTTGTACTAAAATAAGTTTGGGTATTATTGTTACATACGCTTCTTTATCTTGCCTCAATGGTAGATACCATTTACTATGCACTTATGCATGCTAATTCTTTTATTTGTCATAACCATTCATATTTCATATAGATAGTATATTTGTTTTATAGGTGTGGAAACCAAGGTACAAAGAGATTAAACAACCTGTCAGTGGTCACACACCAGCAAGTGTAGCAAGGACTTGAACCCAGGGAGGCTCGTCTAAAAACTTTTTGTTTAATCTCCATATCATGCTGCTTCTTAGGGAAGTGATTGTAAGTTTGGTTATATCTCTCATACTATATATATTTATACCTATCCCTAATATTGGAGCCATTGTGTCTTTTCTTATCTTCTTTGGTCCTCATTCTTTTCTTCTGAGTTAGGCAAGCTGCACTGAGAAGTTGATTACAGCATTTAAAAGGAGAATTCTAGTAAACCTGCTATTAGGTGTGAAACCCTTCCCTTGATTAGCTGATCGGGCAGAGTAGCTGACTGTATTTCACATAAGAGCAACAGACCACACAAACAGGCATGACTGGGTGTCTCAATTCTCTGGTTCTGGAGTTATTTTCAGAAGGAAGAAAAGTAGATCCAGATTTGTTCAACCCCACTACCTGTTTTCCATCCTCACTGACAACTTGCCCCTCAGCTCTTTGACTTCCAATCTGTCTCTCCCTTTATTAGAAGCAGGTCCTTGCCCTCCTGGCCAGAGTGGCTTTCGTTCTGTTGGAATCCTCCCTGCTGCATCATAGCTAGTTGCCAGATCCTTACCACATCTCTGCTCAAAGGAATTTGCCCACCAGGCACCTCTGCCCTCTCCATTCTTAAGATTTCAGGATGCACAGCCAATCACACTAATGCAAAACAAATAAATAAAAAATCCTGACAGTAAGAATAGTAAGTTAGAGGTGGATATAATGGCGGGTAAAATAGATTCTAAATGATATTCTAATTTTGCATCCTTCTAACTTATTTACTTTGAATGAAGCAGTAGTAAGAATCTCTCTCTTAGAAAGCATGATCATATGGCCACCATCCCAGAATCCAACAAAACAGCCCTATGCCTGAGCACTGAATGGACTAGGCTTATAACTGGCTCATGCCCCTCCAGTGCAAGTGCATGAAAAGGAAAACAAATAGGAGTCATGGAAAAGATGGCTAACCAAAGACACCAGCTGGCAGATTGAAAGAAAGAAGGAAAAATTTTAGATGACAAACAAACAATCCATAGGTCAGGTGTAATTCTGGGGAATAAGTGTCAGAACCTATAAGAGATTCCACAGTAAGAAGTTGCAGAGTAGAACAAGAAGAGAAAGATATTTGCAGAGGACAATCCCTGAGAGGCTTGAGTTCCCCACATCTCTGATAGTTGGTTGGTTGCTGAGTGGCTGGAGAGACTTTCTGCCCACACAGCCCAGAGGCTGGTGCCACCAGTGAGCTGGGAACTGCAGTGGACTTGGCACCAGGATCCCAGCTCCCAGAAGCACTTCCCACACCCAAAGACTGGAGCTGAGATGGCAGGTACCACATGGACTTTCCATGTACTGTGCACATTTGTCTCCCCAGGGGGTTTTACCTCCTCAGCCATCCTGTTCATTTCCATACAGACAGTTCCTGACTCTAGTCCAGCAGAGTGGTGGACTAGAGTCAGGATTTGCATGGTGATTTGCATGACTCCTGGGCATGGGCATTCTGGGCAGATGCCTTCCAGACCAGAGTGCTAGCACACTCCACACACACTCTTTTCTGTCCCATCTCCTCCCCCACAGGTGGCTGCCAAAAAAGACAATTGAGCCAGCACACTGAGATTTCAACACAGTGTGGGACTCAGGCCTTTCCTCTTGGGGTCCTGCAGCAGACTGAGGGGTGCTTACACTGTGAGCTCCCAGCTCTCTGGTCCACCCAAGTGCTGTGTGCCTGGCAGCTCCATCAGAGCAGGGCAGGCCCCTGGGTGGATGGACATTGATCCAGCTTAGGCAACCTGTGGGTGACTTGGGATGGGCATGCTTCTCCCTGACATGCTAGGGATTGACCTTCTTGGTCTAGGCAGGTGAGGGAGCCTGCGGGCAGATCGGTGGGGATAGTGTGCTGTGGGTCCTGGCTGTGGCATGCTCGCAGGGAGCCTCTTCCCCCAAGGGAGGGCTGCACTCTCAGCTCAGGCCAGGATCCTGGGTGGGAGGGACCTCCCAGCTCACAGCACAGTCTCAGGGTAACTCAGCTGGCCTAGCGTCCAGCCTGCCACTTGTCACTAGGGGGAGACTTTGGAGCAGAGTGTGGGGCAAAGAGTGACAACCACTGAAGGGTACTAGTGTGTGAATCTCTGATGGACATGCCTCCAAAAACAGACTTTCTGGTGGAGTCAGGGCACTTCAGCCTCTCCCTGGTGGGGCTCTGCCCAGAAACTGGAAGCAAACATTTGATTCCTGCCAAAACAGCTAACTGGGAAGCTTCTGTGAAGCTTGAGGCCAAGTTTGCCCCACCGAGCCGCACCCAGCTGCACTCCCTCACCTACCTAAGATGCTGCAGAGATTAAGGACTCACCTGGGAGCCGCAGCACCCCACCCACCACTTGGGACAGGGAGTGCTTCCCCTGAGGGACCTGAGCTGGTCCAGGATGCAAAAAATCAGACAAAAGCTTAATAACTAGGATTTATACAGAACTTAAATTAATCCACAAGAAAAAAAACCCCAACAATCACGTACATCAATGGGGAAGAGAAATGAGCAGAACCTTCTCTAAAGAAGACAGATGAATGGTTAGAAAACAAGAAAAAATGTTTATCATCCCTAATTATTAGAGAAATGTAAATTAAAACCACTCTGAGATATCATCTAACCCCAGCGAGAATGGTCTATATCACAAATTCTCAAAACTGCAGATGCTGGCCTGGATGTGGAGAGAAGGGAACACTTTTACCCTGCTGGTAGGACTGCAAACTAATACAACCTTTTTGGAAGGAAGTATAGAGAAACCTCAAAGAATTCAACCTAGACCTCCTGTTTGATCCTGCAATCCCATTACTGGGCAACTATCCAGAAAGAAAGAAAACCCTTTTATTATAAACACAGTTTTACTAGGCTTTTTATTGCAGCCCAATTTACAATTGCTAAAATGTGGAAACAGCCTAAATGCTCCTCAAGCCAGGAATGGATTGGCAATCTGTGGTATACATATACCATGGAATACTATTGAGCCATTTAAAAAAAATGGAGATTTTGCAGCATTTGTATTAACCTGGATGGAGGTGGAACACATTATTCTTAATGAAGCATCACAGGAATGGAGAAGCATGAATTCTATGTATTCAACTTTGATAAGAGGGCAATTAATGACATGGTGGTGATGGGGGAAGGGGAGAGCAGACAGAGGGAGAAGGAAGGAGGGGGTGAGGGAAAGGAAAAGGAAAAAAAAAACCCAAAAGAAAATAGTGACTAATTCTCACATAATTTGGATTAAATTTTGACCAAAGTACATAACTTGAACAATAATTTTTAATTCAACTTGTTAATATGTTGTTTAGGATATTGCATCCTCATTTATAAGTGAAATATGTTTATAATTTCCCTTTATAATAACATATTTTTTCCAATTTTAATATCAGGTATATCCAGATGAAGTAGAATGATTTCAAAGTATTTCTTCTTTTTCTATTGTCCGTAAGATTTGGCATGATCTATTTTTTGAAATTATCTACTATTTTTATTTATAAATATTAGTCATTATGTTTTGAGGCTTTGGAAAAAAATAATAAGAAGTTAACTGATGACTCTGTACTGAACCTCAGAGTCAAAGCCTTCTATGATAGACATACTCTTATCTGACAATGTGAATGTTACTTTTTTTGCATTATTATTATTATTACTGCTTAATATTTCATTGCAGCAATCATCTGATTTCTTTTCTGAATGCAATTATCTTCATTCGTTCTTTACCAGGTTTTTGTTTCTAGTCCGTGTCTTAAACATTTTTATTGTTACTAAATTTTAAGCCTTTTTAATTTTGTGAAGGCAAAAAGTGGAAACCAAATAAACACATGTATACATAGAAAAAAAAAAAACCTGCATTGCAGCGTGTTCCTTCCTTCAGGCGCCACCTGCTGGCAGGGTAGTCAGTTTGCATGCCCTTTACACCATTTACTGACTCAATTTTTCTGGTGTACAGAGGGGTGGGGGGTGGGGTGGGGAGGAGGGTCCAAGGAGTGGCCATTTGGAGGAGCATGTACCCGTCCTGCAGAAAAACTGTGTTACTGGATAGGGGCAGAAAGAACCAAACCCAGCACCTTAGCATACAAGAATTCAGCCCTTCTGCTGTGAACACCTCTGCTGACCTGCAGAGCTAGTCCTGACCCTCCTGCCAGCAGCTCCCCCTAATAACTGGAAAAACAACTTCTGAGCCCCACTGAAGCTTTGTCAAATCTTTCAGGCTCACAAAACCTAGGCATGAACTTTCCAGCTCCTCCTCCCATCTTTTTGGTAGTGGAGATCAAGAAACCTTCCCCCTAAACCTTGGGACACTCACATACTCCACCTAGAATCTGTCACAGACACAAAAGAATGTCTGGCTTACTCCCACAAACATTAGTAACCAGGAGAACAATGATAGAAAGAAAGAATGGCACCTGGCTTACTCCCACAAACACTAGTAACCAGGAGAACAATGATATACGCCCTCAAAGTATCTTCCAATCAAGCAAAAAGGATGTGGCTGATTCACACAAACAAGTACCATCCACCATCACCTAGAGTAACCCGAGGGACCTAACTCACTATACACTATTGGAAAGAGGTGAGAAATAATGCGAGAGGTTCATTAAACCTGCTAGAGCACCCCAAAACAACCCAGGAAAAGCACTTAGGGGCCACACAGTGAGAGACTGGCCTTCAAGGTCCAAGAGATAGGCCCGTAAGACTGAAATAAGATCACAGGATCCACACCCCTCACCACTGACAAAAATTAATTCACAATGGAAAAAAGATCTAAACCTAATGCATGAAACTATTAAGAATTCTAGTAGAAAATGTTGGAAAAACTCTTGTAGAGATTGGCTTAAGAAAAAAATTTCTGAAGAAGACTCCCCAAGCCACAGTAACAATAAAAATAATGGGGCCTGATCAAATTAAAAAGGTTCTGTACAGCTCAGGTCACAGTCAATACAGTAAATAGATAATCTAGAGAAGGGGAAAAAATATTCATATGCTATACATCTGACAACTGGCTGATAACCAGAATCTATAAAGAAATCAAGCAAATCAGTAAGAACAAACCAAACGACTCCATTAAAATGTGGGAAAAAATACATGAACAGAAACTTTTCAAATGAAGATAGACTAATGGCAAACAAAAACATGAAAAATGCTCAACGGTTCTAATCGTTAGGAAATGCAAATCAAAACACAGTGAGATATCACCTAACTCCAGTGAAAATGGCTCTTTTCAAAAAGTCCCCAGAGAGTGCTCAAGTTTGTGGAGAGGAAGGAACACTTACTTATACACTGCTGATGGGACCGTAAACTAGGACCCTCAATGGAAAATAGTATGAGAAACTAAAAGCAGACCTACAATTTGATCCAGAAATCCCACTAGTAGGTATTTACCCAAAGGGAAAAAAAAATACATTTTGTAAAAAAGAAAACTGCACTCAAATGCCTATAGCAGCACAATTCATGTGCAAAGATGTGGAAACAAGCCAAAAGTCTACCAATACATGAGTGAGTTAATAAAATATGATCTATGTATACCCTGGCGTACTACTCAGCCATAAAAAATGGTTATCTAGTATCTCTTATAACAACCTGGATGGAACTGGAGACCATTCTTCTAAGTGAAGTATTGCAAAAAGGGAAAAACAAACACTACCTGTGCTCAATACAAAACTGAAACTAGTTGATCCCCATTAATGGCCATATGGAGAAGTAAATCCCAATGGAAAACAAGCTGGTGAGAGGCGGGGAGAAAAGGTAGGGTAAGTTCACACCTAACTGGTACGATGTATATATTCTGGGTGAAAGGCACACTTACAACTTTGACTTAAAATGTACAAATTATATAACTGAAACTTGTGTACCCTGTAATATTGTGAAATAAATATAAAGGAAGTAAAAGCAGGAATATTAATATTACATTATTATACTTCTTCTTTGTTCTAGGCATTTCTATGTGCATTTTATAATCAAATGAGATAGTTTATTATTGTTGACATATTACAGATAAGAAAAGTTTTCATTGAGTTTAAGTACCTGTTCAGGCTTATACTGTTAATTAACAAGAATGATTTCAATCTGGGATTTTGACCTTCATTATAGCAATCTCTTGCAGTCACAAATAATTGTCCAAGTAAGTACCAAACTTTGCGACTGGGTTGATTTTAAATGCTCTCCAGTTAGATGACATTTTAAAAAATAAGTTTTTTCATGAAGATGAGACTAATCAAACATAATCAGTGAATAATCTACCTGATTAATTTTATTCTTCTCCATTTCAAGCTTTTATGGATTGCTCTTTGTCTATCAAACCAACTTTCATGATTATGTGTAACACCACTGGACTGGTCTAGTCTGGGCCTGTATTTACTATGCTCCTAATCTAGAGCATGATGTATATTGTCTTCTTTTTTTTTCTACTTTGTACATTGGGGTTTATGCCAGAAGTTCTTTGAGGGTGATTCTAACTAGCTTTCATTGGAGATGATTAGCTTGCGAGTGTCCCTTACCCTTACAGATATTCTTCCTGATCTAGTCTTATGCCTTCTATCTTCAACTAACATCAGATTTCCACTTGCCTGGACTCTTCTAGTAACACCCTGTGTGGCCTTCTGTCTCCAATTTCTATCCTTTACTATGTTTTCAATTTCTATCCTTTACTATGTTTGCTCAAATCCCCTAGACCATGGGCTATGCCTATGAATAGTCTAAATTCCTTACCCCCCTACATATTTCAAACTCATGCAATTTTTTCTCTAATATACTTTTCTAGATGTATCGCCTTATGCTTTACCTGAAGATATTTGTTCTAACTGAATTGGCCTCTGCTGCTCCCCAGATATGTCTTATAATTTCATTCTCTCAGCCTCTTGCCATATGCCAGGCCTCTGATGACCTTATCTTCCTTTTCTTCTGGTGACATCTGTCCATTCTTCCTGGGCCAGCTCAGATTCTGCCTCCTTCACGAGACCTTTTTCAGACTTTGCAAGTCCACAGGGTCTCTTCTTCATTCCTACTTCCATAGCATTCTGGATTTTTTTTAAATTGCAACATTTAATAGTTCCTGCCTTGACTTATAGGTGCTTATAAATATATAAGTCTGCTCACCGTTCTGTAACTTCCTTAAGGAAGGACTATTTCTTATTCATAGCTGTATCCCCTGCAGAGTTTAGTAAAGCACCTTGCTAATAATAGGTACTCAGTAAATGTTTGACAACTTAAATATATTCCAATAAAGTTAGTTTGTGACTGTGTGACAAAGGTTATGAAATCATTAAAATTGGCTGTTCAAGAAGTAAGAGATAAAATTATTTTTAGATTCTTCTGTTGTACTGACAGAGTTGTATGTTTGATCAGATGCTTTCTTTAATGCAATTTCTTCTGAAACACCAAATATCTCCCTGTAAAGAAATTCATAGTAATCTTCTCCTTATTCTAGATGTCACATTTTTCCTGCTTACTTGAGGAGTATTTCAGCAGCCTATGAATAAAAGAAAAATAACTTGACTTGAATATTCTGAATGAAGTCCATTCTAATGCTTTGTTATCATCTTCTTGGCTTGTGGAAACTATGAGTTATTCTCTCACAGTAATAGGAATCTTTAAACTGTCACTGAGATAAAATTCATTTCACAAAATTGATTATTGGGGCCCTTGATATTCACCCTTTGCCTTCCTCCAAATTTCTTTCTTTCTTTCTAGTTTCCACTGCTGGTTATGAGGGCTTGTTCAAATGATAACAAATATGTGTATATTATTATTATGTATAATATATTAATATATTTCACATATCATATCTATACATATATATATATCATAAGATATATATATCATACATCACTGTATATGATACATGTATATCAGCAGTGGAAAAAACTTCAAAGAATTGCAAACTTTGGAAGCTGGTAATAACATTTTAAGTGGGTAATGATGTTAAAGTGAATGTGTAAGTGCTACGCAAATAACTTGTAAAATTAACCTGTGGTCTAAGAAGAGAATACCATGTGCCATGCTTATGTTATGTAACTCCCCAGGGAATCATCTGGCTTTGGGCTTATGGATAAGCAGGCACATGAAGAACTTGAGATGTCTTTTAAGAATAATAATAAAAATGATAAAGTTGTGGGGGGAGGAGCCAAGATGGAAGTTTGTAGCCAGCTTTCTGCAGATGCTCCCATCCAGAAGGAGAGTTAAAGGACAGAAATTTGGTGAGAAAGCCAACGATTTGGAGCTGAGCCAAGAGACAAGGTCGAGGAACACACATCAACCCTGCTGGAGTGACCTGCGACCCCAAGGATACAAATAAAAGGTACAGAGCACATCACCAAGTGGACAGGAGTCCCCTCCCCCAAGAGAACAGATCTCAGTATACTCCATACCTCCATAAAAACAAGTGAGCAGAATTCAGATGTTCTCCCACTCTACCCCATGGGAGAGACCCTCTAAAAACTCGAACTCCTTCCCCTACTAGGGGGCCGTGGCACTCTCCTGCCAGGCATAAAGCTATATAAAACTGTATATATTCTCTACCTGCAAGTTGGAACTCTTGGCACTCCCCTCCATTCTCACCCTGAGGTCTGGAGGTCTGTCCCCCACGGAGTCCAGATTCTTGGACACTTTCTCGAGGGGTGTGGACAGGGCGCGGGTTGCCGCTGGTCTGTGCTGTTCTCCTGGCTCAGGAGAGGTGAGAGGAGAGTAAGCCAAAAGTGGCTGGCCTAACCAAAGCTTCACTAAATTTCGGCCACACCTGGCCCTCAGGGGCTCACAGCTGAGACAAAGGGCTGAAGCTCACAGACTGAGTCAGGACTATTAGCAGCCCAGTGTCTCTTCCACAGGGCAGAAATTCTGTGAACTTGTTCTGTTCTTTCAGCTTTTTCATCTACTTTACATTAATCAGGGACAGAGCTGGAACTGAGTGAATCGCCCCAGCCCCTATCAAGTACCCAGGTTGTCAGGCCTTACCTCCCGCCCTGCCAACACCGACATAACTGGTGGACGGGCTGAGGAGCCACAGAGCCCCGTGTGACCTAGACAGGTGCAAACCTCTAGAGCATCTGATCATTGGAGGGAACTGGACCACAGCCCTGCAGGGTTACCAGAGACTGGGTGTGACAGAGGGGCAAGGTGGGGAAAGAGGCATCAACCTTCCCAGGCTAATTTACTGGCTGGGGGGGGTGCTCCTGAGTTCACAAAACCCTGGAGCAAGTTATACGAAAGCTGCCAGCAGACTTCTGCTGTCTAGTCGCCAGAGACTTTTCGATTCCTTCATTTGAGGTTGGTACGGCTGAGACAATTGAGTGATACCTCTTCAACTTGGCCAATCACCCGAGGACTTTCCAACGTTGTACACTGGGTGTGTGGTAGTGGGAAGGTTTGATTTTCCTTTCCAATTGTTGTGGAATTGTTGTGGGGGGTGTGGTGATCTAACTGCTGGCTTTCCTCCACAGCTCAGAATCCAACACAGAGTAACCAATTCTCTAGAGTAAGACAGAGACCAGCTGAAAATAAGACAGAGCCACTTAACCCCACCACATCAAGAAAGCCCCCAGTTGCACAGGCAGTAGCAAAGTACAGGTTGACAAAACTCTAGGGGGAAAGGTACAAACACCAGTCCCAGTTTACAGGCAAAGGAAGGACTGGTCAATCACTACTCCTAGAACTCCCAACCCAACTTATCCTTACGTACTCTCCCAGCCAAATGGTGCAAAATAAATATGGGGCAGAATCAGCAGAAAAGCTCTAGAAATAAGAACAACCAGAGTAGATCAACCCCCACAAGGAACAATTTAGTGGACACAAATGATGATCCTTTACATAAACAGATGGCTGAGATGTCAGAAATTGAATCCAGAATTTGGATTGCAAACAAGATCAATAAAATAGAGGAAAATTGGGTTTAGAAATTCTGGGAGCATTTTGAAAATTGTCTCAAGAAGTCAAGGAATTCAAAGACCAAATGACCAAAGATTTTGACACATTGAGACAAGAAGTTGCAACCCTCAAAGATCTGGGAAATAGAGTAGAATCCCTCAGTAACAGAATGGAGCAAGCAGAAGAAAGGATTTCTGACATGGAAGACAAAGCTTTAGAACACTCCCAAACCTACGAAGAGCTAGAGAAATGGAAGGCAGAAATGGATCATTCTCTCAGACAGCTTTCAGATAACTTGAAGAAAACCAATATTCATCTCACAGGGATACCTGAAAAAGACAAAGTGGCGTCACAGGGCCCAGAGTCTCTTCTTATGAGATTATGAAAGAGAATTTTCCAGACATGCCAAGAGATTCTGAAATTCAGATAGCAGACAGTTTCAGAACCCCAGCATGACTCAACCTGAATAAGATATGCCTGAGGCACATTATAATTAAGTTCACTAAAGTTAATATGAAAGAGAAAATTCTGAAAGCAACCAGACGCAAGAAATCTATTACCTACAAGGAGAAGAATATTAGAATAACTGCAGATCTCTCTGATCCAATCTTTCAAGCTAGAAGAGAATGGGCATCGGCTTTTAATCTCCTAAAACAGAATAACTTTCAACCCAGGATCCTGTACCCAGCTAAACTGAGCCTCATCTACAATGGAGAAATTAAATACTTTAATGACATCCACATGCTGAAGAAATTTGCTATAACTAAACCAGCTCTCCAGGATATTCTCAAACCTATCCTCCATAATAACCAG
>CAUYON010034443.1:0-32265 GCA_963573935.1 Arctocebus calabarensis
TATAGTGATCAAGGAAATGCCATGAAGGATATCTGTAACAGTATGATCAAAATATTTCTGAATGTATATGAATCATGCCCTGTGATTGCACCAATGTACATAATTATGATTCAATAAAATTATTAAAAAAAAAAAAAACAAGGACTTTACCTAACAAACCCAATCAATGAATCTCCAACAACAATAACAATAATAATATATTTAAAAAGGAAAATAAAATGAAGGACTCAAATAGACCTACTATTTGATCCACCAATTTTATTGGGTATTTACCCAAAAGAAAAAAAAAAAATATATATATATATGTTTGATGAAATACCATCAAAAAGACAATGCATTTGAATGATTACTGCAGCACAATTCAAAATTGCAAATAGTGAAAACAACACATGCACCTATTAATACATGAGTGAATTAATAAAATATGGTATATGTATATCATCGGGTACTACTCAGCCATAAAAATATTGTGAACTAATAACCCGGAGGGAGCTGGAGCCCATTCTTCTTTTTTTTTTTTTTTTTGAGACAGAGCCTCAAGCTGTCACCCTGGGTAGAGTGTTATGGCATCATAGCTCACAACAACCTCCAATTTCTGGGCTCAAGCGAGTCTCCTGCCTCCGCTTCCCAAGTAGCTGGGACTACAGGTGCCCTCCACACCTGGCTATTTTTTGGTTGCAGCCTCATTGTTGTTTGGCAGGCCGGGCTGGATTCGAACCCGCCAGCTCTGGTGTACGTGGCTAGCGCCTTAGCCCTTTGGGCCACAGGGGCCTAGCCGGAGACCATTCTAAGTGAATTTTTGCCAGAATGGAAAAAGAAACGTCACATGTACTCAATATGAAATTAGGGAAATTAGGACTAATCAGTCAATACCCCTGTGTCTATTTGGTAGTAAACTCAAAGTACAAAGTGGCCAGAGGGAAGCGTAAATTCACACCTGATGTTTACAATGCACACTATCCTGGTGAGGAGCACAGGTATACATTTGATTCAAACTGAACAAAAGCAATTCATATAACCGCACCATTTGTACCCCTATAATATACAAAATTAAAAAAATTACTTCATTAACTTCAAATTTCCCTTTTGCTGTCCCTTTACACTCATGCCCATTGCCCTCTACCTCAAATGATCTCTAACCTCAAAAACCACTTATCCATTTTCTGTCTCTATAATTTTGTCCTTTGGAGATTGCTATTTAAATGAAATCATAAAGGATGTCTCCTGTTGAGACTGGATATTTCACTCAGCATAATACCTTTGAGATCCCTCCATTTGTTGCATGTATCAATAATTCATTTATTTTTATTGCTGAGTAATATCTCATAACATGGATGCACCACAGTTTAACCATTTGCCCACTGAAGGGAATTTATTTTGTTTTCAGTTTTTTACAGGTTTTTGTGAAGATAAATTTTCATTCCTTTGAGTTAAATGAGCAAGAGTGTAATTGCCTGCTCATATGGTAAATGCATTTTCAGTTTTTAAAAAACTGTCAAACTATTTTCCAGATTGTCTATACCATTTTACATTCTCATCAGCAATGTATGAGACATCCAATTTCTCTGTAGCATTACTAGCATTTGGTACTAATGCTAGTAATTCTATTACTATCTTTAAATTTTATTTGTTCTAAGTGAGTAGCATTATTTCATCAGGATTTTCATTTGTATTTTTCTAATGGCTAGTAATGTTGATTGTCTTTCTATGTGCTTATTTCTCTTTTGTTTTTCTTTTTGTAAAATATCTACTGGTATCTTTTCCCAGTTTTATAATTGGATGATTTGTTTGTTAATGTTGAACTATAAAACTTCTTTAAATATTCTAGGTATACAACTTTCGTCAAATTGTTTTAAAACTATATTCTACCAGTTTGTAATTTTTCTGGTCATTTTTTTAATATGGTCACTCCCAGAACAAAAGATTTTCATTTTCATAAAGCCAAATTTATCAGTTTTTCTTTATATAGATAATTCTTTCAACATCAAGTCGAAATTCTTCACCAACCCAGCAGATATAGAAGTTTTTCTTCCAAAATTTTTGGTAGTTCTCTATGCTGTATTTAAATCTATGATGCATTTTAAGTTAGGTTTTGGTATTAAGATGTAAGCTTTAGGTCAATTCTCATCTATCTATCTATCATTTTTGCCCAGTTATTTTATCACCTTTTTTTTTCTGAAAAAAAAAAAAACTTTCCTTTATAGAATTGCTTTGTGAAAAATAACTTGTTTCTACTTGTGCGGGACAATTTCTAGTTCCTATATTTTGTTCCATTGATAGCTTTGTCTTTCCTCACCCAATAAAAAAACTGTGTGGCTTACTGTAGCCATAAAAGTCTTCCAATTGAATAAATTCTTTTCACTCTGTTTTTCTATTAAAAAATTATTTTAGGTATTCTAATTGCTTTACCTTTTCTTATAAATTTTACAGTAATCACATTAATATCTACACAATATCTTCCTGGAATTTTGATATCAATTTTGTTAACTTTTATATCAACTTATGGCAACTATTCTATATTAGGTATTCCAATCTGTGAACATGGCATGTGTCCCCATTCATTTAGATTTTTCTTTGATTTTTTTTATCATTATTCTGTAGCTTTCAGCACACAAGTCCTATAATATTTTGCTAGAATTACACCTAAGTATTTTTGATCAATTGCAAATACTACTGAATTTTAAAATGTTGTCTTCATGTTTATTGCTAATAGGTAGAAATATAACTAATGTTCATTTGTTGATATTGTATACTATGACCTTCCTTAACTCACATCTTACTAATATGAGCTTTTTTCGTAGAATACTAAGAATTGTCTGTTAAGACAATATGCAATTTGTGAATTAGAGCAGTTCATTTCATCATTTTATAATCTGTATAATGTTATTCTCCCCCATTTTTGGCTATTTCACGGGCAACAGTTTTCAGCACTATATTGAATAGTAGTAGACTGGATATCTTATTTTTCCTTGATCTTGGGGGAAATTCATTCATTTCATCACTACTAAATATAATGTTAATTGGCCAGGTTCAGAGATGCATGCCTGTAATCCTAACGCTCTGGGGAGATCTAGGTGGGGTGGATTGCTTGACCCAGGAGTTTGAAACCAGTCCTGAGTAACAGTAAGATCTCCATCTCTACTAAAAATAGAAAAAAAACAGTGGGATGGTGGCAGGCATCCGTAGTCCCAGCTATTCAGGAGGCTGAAGCAAAAAGATTGCTCAAGCCAAAGAGTTTGAGGTTGCTGAACTATGACATCATAGCACTCTACACAGGGTGACAAGAGTGAAACTCTTGTCTCAAAAAAAAAAAAAATAAAAATAAACAAACAAAAAAATAAATAAATAAATAAATAAATAAATAAATAAATAAATAAATAAAAGTAAAGAAGAGGCTTGGTGCCTGTGGCTCAAGTGGCTAAGGCGCCAGCCACATATACCTGAGCTTGAGGGTTTGAATCCAGCCAGGCCACCAAACAACAATGATGGCTGCAACCAAAAAATAGCCAGGCATTTTAGTGGGCACCTGTAGTCCCAGCTACTTAGGAGACAAAGGAAGAGGAATCACCTGAGCCCAGGAGTTGGAGGTTGCTGTGAGCTGTGATGAGACAGTATTCTACCTAGGGCAACATCTTGAGACTCTGTCTCAAAAAAAAAGGAGAAAATACATATAAAATAAAATAAAATAAAATAATGTTAAGTGTAGGTTTTTTCATAGATGTGCCTTATCAGTTTCCCTCTAAGATTTCTCAGAGTATTTTTTGAATAAGTGTTGAATTTATGGCAAATACTTTTGAAAATCAACTAATAAGCTTACAGAACTTTTCTTCTTAAATTTTTGATAGCAAAGACTGCAACACTGATTTCCTTTGACTATTCCATCAGTCTTCCATGCCTATATAACCTTGGCTTGGTGATGTTTTAGATAGTGCTTAATTTTGACTGCTAATATATTGCTAAGATTTTTTTCTTCTATACTTTTGAAGGACAATGATTTGTAGTTTTATTTTTTAAATTTATTAAGGATATCTTCTTTGCCTATCTTTGCTGTCATGGTAATACTCACTTTCTAAAAATGAATAGTGAAGTGATACCTCTTCTCAAATTTTCTGGAACGAAATGGATAGACTTGATACTACCTTTTAAAATTTATTTCGTAAAATTCTCTAGTTAAATTATATAGGCCTCAAGATTTCATTTTTAGGAGGTTTACAATTATAATTTAAATGTACTTCATAGTTGTAGGGCTATTCATACTATGGCTTTCATATTGGGCAAGTTTGGGTAATCTTTTTTTTTCTTCTATACTTTTGAGGGACAATTTGTAGTTTTATTTGTTAAATTTATTAAGGATATCTTCTTTGCCTATCTTTGCTGCCAGTGTTGAAATCTGTTGATCATATTTTCTCAGTTTGGGAAATTCCTAATTCTTAGTAAGACAAATAATTTTTGGTATCATTTTAATTGACATGATAGTATATATGTAGGTGGTACAGTGTGACAATTCAATATATGTATACAAGTAATTGAATCACAGTGATTAACATATCAATTACCTCACGTGTTTATCATGTCTCTGTACTAGAAACATTCTAAGTCCTTTTCTAGCTATTTGAAAATATGTGATAAATTATTGTTAAATATAGTTTTTCTACAGTGCTACAGAATACTCAAACTCATCCATCTTACTCTTATCTGCCTGTGATACTGTATCTGCCAGTCATCCTTTTTACCTTCCCTTCTCTCCTCCCTCTCTCAGCCTCTGGTCTGAGTACTACTCTACTTTTTACTTGTAAGAGAACAACTTTCATAGCTCCCACATATGAGAGAGAATAAGTGGTATTTATCTTTTTGTCCCTGACTGATTTCACTTAACATAATGTTTCCAGGCCCCTCTATTTTATTGCAAAGGACAGAATTTTATTTTTTTATAGATTAATAGTATGCCATTGTGTATGCATGCCATATTTTCTTTATCTAGTCATCTAATTAGGAATACTTAGATTGATTCCAACCTTGGCTATTGTGAATAGTGAGCAATAGGGAATGTGGAAGTACAGATATCTGTTTGACATATAGGTTTTCTTTCCTTTAGATATATATTCTATATATTTAGTAGTGTATTTATTGATCATATAGTAATTTTATTTTTAATTTTTAAAGGAAATTCCATACTGTTTTCCGCAATGACTGCACTAATTGATATTTCAACTGAGAGTTATCTTTTCTTATGCATCCTTACCAGCATTCATTATTTTTTTGTCTTTATCATACTAACTATTCTAACAGCGTGAAAATATATCTCAAAGTGGTTTCAATTTGCATTTTACTGATGATTATTGATGTTATGCATATCTTTATATATAGGCCATTTTTTGAGAAATGTCTATTTTGACATTTTAGAATCAGATTATTATCATTTATTATTGAGCTGTTTGAATTCTTCAGATATTGTGGAGGACATTATATATATTATATAATATATATGTGTATATAATTAAAAGTGGGAGCCCAGGGGTCTATTGAGCATAATGGAATTCCAGCAATGGCCCAGGGTGTTTGCTCTACTCTGATTTTATTGAAGTCTGATATTGTGGATATTAATCTCTTGTCAGATAAAGCATTCACAACTATTTTCTATCATTTTTTAGGTTGTTTAACTCTTTTGCATATTTTCTCTGCTGTACAGAAAATTTTCACTTTGACATAATCCCATATGTCTACTTTTGCTTTTGTTACTTGTGCTTTTAAGATTTTACCTATAAAATATTTGCTTAAATGACCTAAAGCCCTTATGTTTTTTTCTAATAATTTCATCGAGTGAAAAAAATGTCTTCTTCCACCTCTTAGGAAAAATGTTTTCAACTTTTTTCCATTGAGTGTTATGTTACTGGTAGGTTTATAATGCCATTACTCTGTTGATGTACAGTCCTCCAGTACCTCATTCTTGAGAGGTTTTTTTTTTTTTAATCACAAAGGGATTTATCAAATGTTTTTGCTCCATCAATTGAAACAATCACTTAGTTTTTTTCCTTCATTCTGTTGATGGGATGTATTATATTTATTGATCACAATGTATGGAATCATCCATGCATTCCTGGGATAAATTACGCTTGATCACAATGTATATTCTTTTTGATGTGATGTTGGATTCAGTTTGCTAGTATTTTGTTGAGAATTTTTGCATCTATGCTCATCAGAAATATTGGCCTGTACTTTTCTTTTCTTGTGTCCTTGCCTGGTTTTGGTATTAATATACAGCTAGCTATGTAGAATGAGTTTGAAAGAATTCCTTTCCCTTTATCAGTTTGGAATAGTTAGAATTTGTACAGGTTCTTTTCTAAAGTTAAGTAGAACTCAGCATGTAAGCCAACCAATGCTGCACTTTTCCTTAGATTTCTAATTTAATCTTGTTACTCATTTTCTATCTGTTCAGGTTTTCTATTTCTTCTTGGTTTAATCTTGATAGGCTGTATGTTTCCAGGAACTTATTCATTTCCATTAAGTTTTCCAATTTGTAAGTATTTTTTGGCATTAGTTGTAATTTGTCCCTTTGTTTCTGATTTAATTTACTTAAGTCCTTTGCCTTTTTTTCCCTTTCTTAATCTAGCTAATGGGTTGTCAATTTTGTTTATCTTTTTTAAAAAGCAACCTTTTGTTTCATTGATCTTTTATATTGTTTTTTAGTATCTATTTCATTTATTTCTGCTTTGATAGTAATTCTTTTCTTTTATTATTTTTAGGTTTCTTTTTTCTAATTTTTCTAGTTTTTTGAGGTCCAACGTTAGGTTATGTGAGAGTCTCAGTTTATGAAATTAGTGTTCACAAATCAGTAGCTTTCATGTAGGCCAACAACTATCCAGCTGAGAATCAATTCAAAGCCCCAGTACCTTTCATAGTAGCAACAAAGAAAATAAAATACCTAGGAAAATATTTATCTAAGAAGGTGAAAGACTTCTATACGGAGAAATATGAAACACCGAGGGAAGAAATCACAGAAGATGTAAATAGATGGAAACATGTTATGTCGTGTTCATGGATGAGCAAAATCAACATTGTGAAAATAGCTATACTATCCAAAGTGATTTGCGGATTCAATTCACTTCCCATTAAAATTCTAATGTTATTTTTTACAAATCTAGAAAAAATATTCCTTTGCTTCTTATGGAACCAGGAAAGTTCCTGAATGGTTGATCCGATCTTATGTAGTAAGAACAAATCAGGTTGCATCACTTTACCAGACTTCAAGCTATACTACCAGGCTAGTAACCAAAACAGCATGGTACTGGTATGAAAACAGAAACACAGACCCATGGAACAGAACTGAGAACCCAGAGATAAAACCTTCTTCATCCTCGCATACTACCAGGCTAGTAACCAAAACAGCATGGTACTGGCATGAAAATAGAAACACAGACCCATGGAACAGAACTGAGAACCCAGAGATAAAACCTTCTTCATCCTCACATGTGATCTTTGAAAAAGCTGACAAAGTGGACAATAGGGAAAAACATCTCTATTCTATACATGGTGCTGAGAAAACCGGAGAGCCAAATGTAAAGGACTTAAACTAGACTCACGCTTCTTAGCACTCACAAAAATTAATTAATGTAGAATAAAAAACTTAAACCTAAGCATGAAACTATAAAAAGTTCTAGAAGAAAATATTCACATTTTCCTGCTCTTTAACATGGGTATTTATTGCTATAAGATTTCCTCTTAGAATGACTTTTTTTTTGCATATCATAGTTTTTGATGTGTTGTTTCTATTTTCTTTTATTTCAAGAGTTTATAATGTCTTTCTTAATTTATTTATTCACACATTGGCTGTTCAAGAGCAAATTACTTAATTTACATGTGTTTGAACAGTTTTAAAAATTGTTCTTGTTATTGATTTCTAGTTTTATTCCACTATGGTCAGAAAATATGTTTGATATGATTTTGATGTTTTAAAATATATTGAGACTTGTTTTGTGTCCTAACATATGGTCTATCCTGGAATATGTTCCATATGATAATGAGAAGATTGTGAATTTTGCATCTATTGGATAAAAAATTCTGTAAATGTCTGTTAAATCCATTTACTATAATTATAGTGCAGTTTAAATCTGAAGTTTCTTTATAGATTTTCTGTCTAGCTAATCTGTAGAATGCTGGTAGTGGGGTTTGAAGTCCTGATAATTATTGTCCTGAGATTTATTTCACCTTTCATATTTGGTAATATTTGTTTATATACATATTAGCTTTTTCTTTCCTTAAAAGCTGGTACCATAGTATTGGCTTCTCTATGTGAGCCCATTGCCATTGTATTGGCATCTCTGTATGAGCGCATGAGCCCACTGCTTTTGCAACAACATCGCTTAATTACCATTAGGTACAGTGGAAATCAGCTTCTTTATTCACCCTCTATTGACATTTCAGAAATGGAGGAATTTCTTATTACTGTGAATGAGATTGTAGGAACCCGATTAGTTCTCCACCAAATTACCTTGGACAAAAAAGGGAGGTGTATCTCATTACCAGAGGATAGATGTGTAATCTCAGGATTTTCATGGGGTCAAAAATGACACCTGGAAACCAGAAGAGAGGTGATCTCAATATTGCCAAGTGAATATAGCTTGTTGCATGCAACCTTACAGTATGTAAGTCTGGGCTGTCCACTTTGCGCTAGGCTTTTTAAAATTTCTGAACCATTTAGCTTACATATGATAGTTATTTGAAAGTTTTCTGCACCTTTAATGGTCTTTTGGCTAAAGTAGGCTTTCTTTAGGACATTTTGCATATTCATTTACCTGCAACATTTACATTTACATTTCTTCATTATCAAATCTAGAACATATGAGGTTACAAGGAAACCAAGGACACACCATTTGTTTTCCCTTGAGATCTAAAGATACTTAGTTTGTCTATTTTCTTCTGTCTTTCACAGTCTTCGTAGGTTTTTCTTACCATGTCCAAGAGTTTTTAGTCCTAGTTAGTGGGAGGAATAAGAAATAGTACATCTCTTTCATCTCCTCCTCAGAAGAAATCTTAGTATTCTTTTAAAGATACAGGCTCCTCGTGTCATTCCATGTCTGTGGCTGTCATAGGTAGTCACTGCATCTTCTTAGACACAGTAATTACTTTACATTAGCAAATGTAACCCAAATAAGACCAATTAGAGCCAATTAAGTCCACTGGATTTTGATGAAATTTTTGGGAACAAAATCTCCCTTTTTAGGAATTGTTGATCTGAAAACACTCTATTCTAAAGCTATAGGTTCACCGTGTTAAATAATAAAAGGCATGAAAGGGAAATCAACATGGAAGAAAACATAAGCAATAACTAGGGACCAAGTTGCTGTTCATTAATGACACTTTTAGAACCAGGGATATATTAGCATCCTAATCCTTGTTCTACATTGTGCTATTCCGTTTGGCAAGCCAGTATGTGCCATTTTCATTTTAACTTAAGATTTTCAGTCTTTATAATCAAGGGGGACTTGAAATATACTCACCTTACTCATATTTCTATAGAAATCAATCATCCTAGGTGTCTGTAAAACATCACACAGTCCTTTCTACAGCAGTTATGTCATGGTTTAAGCAAAGTTAAACCCCAAACCCTAGAAATATAAAAGACTGAGTCAACTTTATTAGACATTTTAAATATTTTTCCTCACTCAAAGAATTCCAAATATATGCTTAATTTTTATCAAATTTATATAAAGAATGTCTCACATAATTACCAGGTCTTACTAATGCAGGCCATGAAATCATGACTTATATACTATGGGCAACCATATTCAGTGCCTTCTTAGTGTTAGGTAGATAAGAATCCAGCTCACCTAGACAAGAAGGGCAAGTGAGGGCGGCACCCGTAGCTCAGTGGGCAGGAACCCAGCCACATATACCGAGAGTGGCAGGTTCAAACCTGGCCCCAGGAAGCTAAAACAACAATGACGACTACAACAACAACAAAACAGAAAAATGTGTGGTGGGCACCTGTGGTCCTAGCTTCTTAGGAGCTGAAGTAAGAGACTCACTTAAGCCCAAGAGTTGGAGGTTGCTATGAGCTGGGACACTATGGCACTCTACCCAGGGCAACAGCTTGAGACTCTGTGTCAAAAAAAAAAAAAAAGAAAAGAAAAGAAAAGGACAAGTGTATGCCCCCAGATCCCATCTCAGTGCTGTAAGCGCCAATCTTGTCCCTAGTGATTGCTCACATGTAAGGAAGAGGAACACCCTACGAATTTACCAATCAGAACTTAGTGTGCCATCTGCAAAAGGATGTAGAAGACTCTCTAACTCAGGGCCCAAGCTACATAGTCTTGAAGGTGACCTAGAACACTCTTAAGCCTAATTATTATGTCATTAGCTTAAATCTACATTATGGTCTACACCCCTAATGGGCTCTTAATGACGCTCATGGGAGGTTCGCAAGTGCAGTAAGACTCTGGTTCCAAAGTGGCCTCTGAACCACAAGGTAGGCCCAATCCAGGCAGTATAAAACAGAAACCCTGGCCTTTTCTTGTCATGACAATGGAGGCCCATTCACTGTCTATGGGGAATGTATCTTTCTCTGTAAGCCTATATCTTGTCCCTATTCTGTAAACCTATCTTTCTCTTTTTCAGGAAAATTTGTTTCATGATTGCCTTAATTTGGAGTGTCTAGTCATTGTTGGGCCAAGAGCACCCCAAGAAACAAGGGCACAAATAGCTGCCTGAAACCTCTAATTTTCTATTTTATTCTATTCCATTCAATTGCTCTTTTACTGCTTATCTTTAATGTCAATTCTCTCCCTATAATTTTTTTTTAGCTACTAATGATTTGAATATATCTTAGGAGAAGATTTTTTTGTATACTCATTGGCATGAAACATTTATGGAGTTAGAAGTTATATCTGAAGATGAAGAGAGAATTTTTAGAGGTAAGAGTGAAGAGCTAAGGGGAAAAGATAATTATTCTATAACAACTTTTAACTTTGACTCATCTAATAACAAACTAGTTTGTAGCATGAACATATGATTAAACTGAGAGAATATATTTTAAATGATCATAAATATAAAAGTCACATCATGGATGATTTATTTTTGCATCCCCAGGCACAGAATAAAAAACAACACAGACGCTCAATACATAGTGATTGACTTCGTAAAGTCAGGGGTTCAGGTAGTCTGAGTTTATTAGCCAATACTTCGTATTTTCTGTATTCATTTTTGTGTCTCTTTCTATCATGGCATTTCTGATGTTCTCAAATTTGTTTTCTGTGACTGAACTCTAGACTCATATCTAAACTAGGGCATGGATGCTATCTTTCCTATTTTAAAGATTTTTCTCAGTTCAGGCCAATTTAGCTTAGAACTGCCTATATCCAAGCCTATGAAAGCCAGGACTTAGGTTAGTATGCCTAAGAGGTTTTGTTTGTGTGTTTATTTTTTTGTTTATTTTTGCTAAGAGTTTGTTAACTGAACTACGTGAGGAATACTACAGTCCCAAGCACTGTTTGGTATATATGGGAAGGGAAAAGATGGATTAGAAAAGAAAGTAAAACTACGCAATGCACCCATTATCCACTATAAGATTTTCTTCATCTTAATTGCAATAAAACATCCACCTGTCAAGAAGCTTACTGGAATGGTCTAAAAAAGTTGGAAAGTATTTTTAAAATACTTTGTGGAAATTTTTTATTATATCAATAGATTTTTTTAATTCTGTGTAAAATATTTTATATCCATACTGAGTTACCATATGTTAAAAAGTTCATTTGAACTATACATACAGTTGCACATGAAACAAGGCAAGTAATATTATTACCATGTGTACATGTTGACTTTATATCTGCCATTCATATTTCAATTGCCAGATTTACTAGAACAAATGTTTTTTTTTTTTTTATATTGCTTAAATTCATTTAAATACACAATACAAAATGTATGGTGAACACTTTCTATAAAAATGTAAATAAAATAGTTAAATTTAAAGTCCTCTAGATTACTATTCTTAATGTTGGTTTTTGTCTACTTTTCACTTGTCACTACATTTTTTTGGTTTGTTAAGTATCCTTTTAGACATTTATCAATAAATATTAAGTATTAATTTATTTTTCTTGATATGAAAGTTATTTAAAATGGCTCTTCAATCCAGATTCTCTCACTTGTTTTTCTAACCTTATCATGGCAAAGTTAGTAACCATGAGAAAGAGCACTAAGCATTAACTAAGTAGTGTTACTATACTTGGCAAATTATAATCTCAGGATCATTTCTCCAAGTCCTTATGCAAAAAAAAAAATTAAACCTTGAGGCTGAGTCATCCACTACCTCCTTCAAATGAATAGATGTTATTAACATTATATATGTATTAGCCCAGTGTTTCTCAATCTTCCTAATGCTGTGGTCCTTTAATACAGTTCCTGTGGAACTCACAGGCGGAGAACCACTGTAATTAACCAGTTCACCATGGAAAGGGAAAAGGCATCAGACATCTATTATACAAAGACTACACCCCCTTATCATTCATAAGGAAACTCTTTTATTAGCCTTCCATAATAAAGATATTCAAATTGTAACTTTAGGTCTGCAGCCTAAATCTAGCTTCTCAAACTAAAGTTCTGTTCAATTCCACACTAATAATATTGATTATGAGCTTATTTTCCCATGTGCAGAACAGAGGCAAGACAAGATTAATCATTCTTCTCTTCATCCAAGGACATCTACATAATTGATCCTTCATTTACTCCCATTTTCTTTTTTTTTCTTTCCTTTTTTTTGCAGTTTTTGGCCAGGGCTGGGTTTGAAACCGCCACCTCCAGCATATGGGGCCAGCGCCCTACTCCTTTGAGCCAGAGGCACTGCCCTACTCCCATTTTCTAATCAAAAATTTCCCTTATATTATGTAAAACATATATTTCCTAGCACTAAGTAATATCTTACAAGAATGTAATCATTTACCCCACTGGTCATCTCTCCTCCTTTTATTTCTGTGTACTCTACCCCTTAAATACTAAGTTCCAAAGTCCCTCTTCAGAGAGCACAGGTCATAGATGTCTCTGTGGCTTGTGCTTTCCTTCATGTGTTTTTAAACTTTGGCTTAATAAATTTCCATGGATTGAGATCTGTCTCAGTCATTTATTTTGGATTGTCACACTCTAAATACAAAGAGTTTTGAAAGATTTTGTATTTCTACCATATAAAATAAAAATAAAGCAATATAAGTTAAAGAAAAAAAGTTACTTATAACTTTTAATAACTTTTATTAAAATACAATAATTAACTTTTATAATAAAACTTTTATTTTATAATAAAATTTAAATAATTAAATTTATTTAATTATTTAAATAATTAAATAAATATTTAAAAGTAAATACAATAACTAGAAATAAAAATAATTCAAAACGTAATAATTATAAAATTGAGAGCAAGTGCCTAGATATATGTCTGATTCATAGAAGGTCCTTATGTCTCATTTTTTACTTTGTAAGTTATTAGTTTCATGTCAAATTACAATCATGAAATACAGGGTTTCCAAAAAGTTCATGTGCAATTTAAAATAGTTGACTAGTTTAAATTATACACAAACTTTATGGAACCCTGTACGTATAAAATAAAGATTTGCATATTATAGTAAATTATTATACCATTATTACACTATTTGTATTTTACAAACATACAGAAAGTTATCACAAAAAATTGCTAACATTCATAGAAATGAGGGAATTTAGATTAAAGTTAATCTGTCAAAAAAGTCTGAAGGAAAAATAAAGTGACATAATATCCTTTGTAACTAATCCCACTGTGCTGGTATATGTTTTGCAGCTTTACTACAGTCTTGTAAATGTCTTAGGAAAATAAATATTTAAGAATGCTAAATATGTTTTTAGCATCATCCAACTATTCTCTATAAAATAAGCACAATCACAGATTTGAAAACTCATCCTACCCTTTAACTTGTTTTGTTTTTTTCCTATCTTTATACCTCAAATATTCTCTTTCACCCTGGTACTCAGAGATTTTGTTTTGTATACTAATTTTGACAGAAATATTATTTTGTATTTAGTATTTCCCTAAGAGATTTTGCTGGCTGTATTTTGTGTTGGACCGTTCAGTAAATAAAATGTTTAAAAATCTTCCTTCTTTTTCCTCTATCTTGTTGAACTTCCTAACCCCCTATATCAACTGGCATCCCAGATTCAATCCTTAGAGATGAGGTATTTTAATCTATGAACAACATTAATATGTGATGGAAGTGCTGATGTGATTTTAGTTATAATAGGGTTCACTGCTCCATTATAATTAAAGGTGTGCTGACCCACTTAACTGCTTTTACTTTCAGAACATCAAGAGATAGTTTTCTTTTTCCAGCATTCATCAGCTTACTGTAAACTCAGTAACAATATCATGGTAACTGGTCCATAATGTGAGATTTTTAGGCTGCTAGGAAGTTGAGTCCTCGGATCCCAAATTTTAGGCTCCAATAGCTTTGATACAGGTTTCTCCAGTCAGAGCTATATAGGAACCAAATTTTCTAGGCTTGGGTGAGCTCAGAAATCAATCTCATTACAGACCCCCATTTCTGGGCATAAATAGGCCCTTTTCAGGCTGCATTCTCTAGGCTCAAGCAAGGTCATGAAAGAAGCAACCAGTACTTCATCTGGGTGGTTCCTCCTGGAGAAGGCCTGCCTGGAGCAAAGATTGCAAGAACCACATTCCTTTGCTAATTTTAGGATTGTTTTCTGCCAATTATGACAAATTCCAGACATATATCTCCATGACAACCCCTTTTTACAAGATAGGAAAAGCAGTATTTGAAACCCTAGACAGAAGATTCACACAGACTAATTACTTAGTTTCCCCCTCTGCTGCCAGAGGTTCTGTTCTCCCCTTCTCTTATCTATTTCTTTATAGATCAATGAATTCTGCCCTTTTGCTTACTCGTGTGGTCCATGCTTTCATTCTTCAAACCACCAGATCAGGACCTGACACAGAGAGAAATTCTGGCTACAGCTTAATGAAAACTGATTAGATAATTTAGGCCACTTGTTCTTTCATCAGAAAGGTATCTCATTTATTTCTCCAAGTATTATTTGTTATATTTAAAGCTATTTGATGAAATCATGCCCTCTTTCTTTTACCCACCTTATCACTAATTTCTAACATTGATTTTCAACAACAGTTGATTCACATTTTTTCCAACTCAGTGAAAATAGGAAACATTTGTTAGCTTTCCCCTAAAACTCATTTATTTAGATAATGATCCAGGAATACTTGATTCACTCTCTTGATATTTCCTAACCCTTAACCAGTTTACCCTGCCTTGTTTTGCAGGCTTAAAATTATTTGCAATATATTTCTTTTTTTTCCACAAACAGTATTCTAAGCCAACTGAACATTAGGCCACTTTCAAAGAGTACATTTTCTAAGTTGGTTAAAAAATGAGGTTCTTGTCTGTGTCTGTACCTAAGACTCTGATAAAATTATCAAAGAAACAAAGTCACTTAGATTTCTAAATAAATCCACATATATCTTGGTAAATGGATCTCAATATAAAGGTCTCAACCTTTGACATGCTTCTGAATATTTGTTTTATTTGTTTGTTTGTTTTCAGTGAACTTGTTGCTGAACTGGGACTAAGTCTTTGCAACAAAGGTCTTCCTTTCCTGCAACCCCTCAAATTTAATGCAGCTGACTCATAGATGGACATCAAGAAACACTGTTAAAGAACACTTTTGTTAGGCTAGTGAGATGAACTAATTACAGCAATAAACAAACTAATAAAACATTTACAATTTTCTGTGAACAGAAATTTGAGAATTACCCATGTCCAAACAAGTAGAGTACTATTCCAAACCAATATGCTCAATTATACTAAAGTTAATATAAAAGTGCAAGCAGGATTCTTTATCGCAAATAAGAGAAAAGACATTTGTCAGAAGATTATAGTGTAGCACCATGGATCACAGAAAAATTGGAGAACCAGGCTTGAGAAACAAGCTGAAAAAAAGATAAGAAAAGGAAAGCTTATAACCAACATAATGAAGAATCAGTATTGGATGAAGTTACTAAGCTGCCTCCATAAACACATTTTGCTGAAATGAAGAAAAGGAAAGCTTATAACCAACATAATGAAGAATCAGTATTGGATGAATTTACTAAGATACCTCCATAAACACACTTTGCTGAAATGTGTACCTTTCTCTCTCTACCAATACCACCTAGACTAGTTTTGTTTTGTTCTTTTTCTGTTCTTGTACCTTTCCTTAAACACAAACCTTCAAAATTAAGCCAAAAGTCCAGTCAACTGAATTAGGTTATATGATCATGCCCTAGCTCCTGCCAGAAACTGATGTTTTTCAAACAGGAAGTCTTAAAAAATTAAATGTTGTGCACAGGGCATACTGCCCACTAATATTGCAAACTATGAATATAAAGCATGTAGAAAATAGTTGCTATATATAGAATCACAATAGTTTTAGGTTGGGAAAAAAAAAAAAACCTTATTGTTTTACAAATTGAAATTCAATGGTTTAAAGGAATTTTCCCAGTGTCAATTGATAAAAGGTTCGATGCTTTTTCCTACTCATTATAAAGTCCTAAACTATGTTTTTTGTAATAATTAATCAAAAAGGTCAGAAGTAAGATGGCAAACTAGAGATCTTTGGTAGCCACTAGTAGTGACACCAGGGAGACAGGACTCCAGCCACCTCTGGCTGGAGTGCCCTGTCCATAAAAGTCACTTCAGGGCACAGAGAAATAGCAAGGGACCCCAGGAGCAAACCATGATGGCAGAAGCAGTGGAAGACTGGGACAGAAAGTGAGTGCTTGAGTGCCAACAGAGGCAGGCTGGCTCTCCAGCATCAGTGGGCTGGAGACAGAGCTGTCCTGCAGTTTTTTTGGACTTGGGTAATAACCAGAGTTACCTTGTGAGAGGGCTTAAGCAAGTGAGTGATCATGAACAGCCCCTCAATTGGCCAGGATTGAGTCACCAGTTTGGGTGCAATACTCATTATTTGGTTGATGCCAGGGGGCTGCCATTGTGGAAGGGGTGCCTATAGGAACAACCTGCAGGATTCTAGCATGAGGCCTGTTCTAGTGCACCTACTGAACAGAACACTACCCTTGAGGGGACTAGAGTGGATCCTGCTGCTCTGGGAAAGTCACTTTATGGCCAAGAGGTACTGTTTGGAAAGGTTGAGGTATATCTCATAAGTAGGCTGATGAGAGCTTCAGGCTACCAACACCATGGGGTTTGAAGACAAATAAATCAGAAAGATGGAACTGGATCTCCTCAGCAACAGACAGTGTTTTCCAACCTCCATCTTATACAGCAGAATCAGCAGCATGATTAGAGTATACCAACTCCAGAAAGCTACCTGTTGTACAGGCAGTATATTACTGTATATATACATATATGTGTGTGTGTATATATATATATTTCCTATTCTCAATTTTCCCCTAAGTTTTATTTTTGTTACTGTATTTTTATTGTTCCATTACTATTTTCTATAATAGTAAGGGCTACATTTTTGCTACAGTTTTTCTACCCCTTTTAATCATTCTTTCCTTTCCATTTTTCTCTTCTTTCTCTTTTTTTGTAGAGATTTTTCTATTTTTCTTATTGTTCCCAGATAAATTTCTAAAACAACATCTAAGATTTCCCAATTTTTACATTTTATATAATTTTATTTTTTAATTTTTTAAGTATATTTTGTTTTTCTTTATCTGATTTGTTTTATTTTTTTGCAGTTTTCTTTTCTTTTTTTTTACATATGTAGGTGCTTATTAGGTTTCCACTTTTATCCTTCACAAAATTAAAAGGGCTTAAATTTTAATAACAATAACAGTGTTTAAGATAAGGACTAGAAATAAAAACTTCAAAAAGAAGGAACAAACATAAATACATTCAGAAAAGAAAACAGACAATTACTGCATCAAAATATTTCTTCTTTTTCTATTGTCTATAAGATTTGACATGATTTGTTTTTTGAAATTATCTTTTACTTTTATTTATAAATATTAGTTGTCTATTTTTTGAGACTTTGAAAAAGAATAAGTTAACTGATGACTCCATACTGAGCCTCAAAGTTAAAGCAGTCTATAATAGACATACTCTTATTTGACAATGTGAATGTTACTTTTTTTGCATTATTATTATTATTAATATTGCTTTCTGCAGGTTTTTATTGGCTAGGATTGGGTTTGCACGTGCCACCCCCAGCATATGGGGCTGGCACTCTACTCCTTTGAGCCACAGGTGCTGCCCCTGATTTGTTTTATTCTTTGTCAATCCCTAGTTAAGGGACAGAGACTCACTCTGCAGCCTGGGCTGGGATGCACAGTATTGGTCTAGCTCAAGAAGAACTTGAGCCTTCCCCCCCATCTAGGGTGTCCTTCTATATTGACCTTTAGATGGATGGTATTGGTAGGTGCACACTATAACTGTGACTTACTGCTGATTGTTTTTTATATTTGGCAGAGGTGAGATCTTGTTATTGTTTAGGCTAGTCAGGAGCTCATGACTTCCTGGCCACACAGTCTAGGCCACCAAAAACATGGAATTGCAAGTGGGAGTCAAAGCACCCAGGTGAACACCACTATTACATTTGTGTGTCTCTGTCTTCTTTCCTTTTTCCATTCTTTCCTTTCATTCCCATTTATATTTATCTCATTCTTTCTTTTCTCCCTTCTTTCTATTTATTCCTTTCTTCTTTTTGGCCCTATACCAAAGAGAATCTTCAACATCTAAACACAGAGATAAGGTAATTTAAAGAGGAGGAGGAAGTGAGAGAAAAATTGAGGGGAAGGAGCTGAATAAGAAGAAAACACTCATTTAGAGAAACAAAGAGAAAAAAGATTGACAACATGAAAAAACAGAACAGATCAACCCAGTCACATAAGGGATCATGAGGTAGCTACCGCAGAGGATTCCACTTCTAAAAAATATATAGAATTGATGAAAAGAAAATTTAAAATATGGAAGGAAAGTGAAGGGAAAGTGAAGAATACCAAAAAGAAATTTTAAAACTGACACAAATAATGAATGAAAGACATAAAGAAATCAAAAGAAATATATCAGAGATTAAGGAAATGAAGGAGTCATTCAAGGAATTTAAAAATGTATTAGAAAGAATCAGTATCAGACCATGGAGAAGAAAGAATCTCAGAGCTAGAGGATAAGGCTCTTGCGCTAACCCACAGAGGTAAAGGGCAGAAAAGATGGGAGAGAAACCTGAGCATTTGCTAAGAGACTTATGGGACTTCAGGAATATTCAAACATATAAATTACAGGTATTTCTGAAGGGGAAGAAGAAAGTCCCAAGGAATAAAAGGCCTTTTCAAGGATATCATAAATAAAAATTTCCCAAGCTTTAACACAGATTCCAAAACACTCTTTTCAGAGGGGTATTATACTTGGGGTTGTCTCAACACAAACAGAACTACTCCAAGACACATTGTAATAAACCTGTCCAAAGTCAAGACAAAACAGAAAATTTTCCAAGCAGCCAGGAGTAAGTGCCAATTGACCTACAGGGGAAGATGCATCAGTGTGACAGTGGACTTTTCAGGTGAAGCCTTTCAATGCAGAAGACAATGGTCTTCTATCTTTAACCTTCTGATACAAAACAATTTTCAGTCTAGAATTCTGTATCCTCCTAAACTGAACTTCAAATCTGATGGACAAATTAAACCTTTTATTGGCATGCAAATATGGAAGAAAATTGCCACAATAAATCCAGCTCTACAAGAAATACTCTCTACACAGATCATCACAATAGACCACCAACAAAGTAAACACCTAGAACCTAAAAGTCAAAACCTAATTTCCACAATGACACAAAGGATAAAACTTTGTAACAGACTTTTACAAAATAAGATGAATAGAACTCCACCACACTTATCAATTCTTTCAACGAATGCTAATGGATTTAATTCCCCACTGAAGAGGCAAAGGCAGGCACACTCAATGAAAAAAGGCAAAGGCTGGCACACTCCAAGCCCAAGACCAGGCAATATGTTGTCTCTAGGGAATACACCTATTCTCAAAAGAGAAAACAAAACTCATGGTGAAGAGATGGAAAAAAGTATTTCAGGGAAATGGAGACCAGAAGAAAGGAGGGGTTATAATCTTATTTTCAGATACAAGTAGATTTAAAGCAATTAAAGAAAGACAGAGAGGTTTACTTCATATTGATCAAGGGAATGATACAAGAAGATATTTTGATTCTAAATATTTATGCATACAAATTAAATGTTCCCAGATTTATGAAACAGACCTTAATCAGCAGTTCTCAACCTATGGTTCGTGACCCCTTTGGGGGTCTCCTGCATATCAGATATTTACATTACGATTCATAACAGTAGCAGAATTACAGTCATGAAGTAGCAATGAAAATAATTTTATGGTTGGGGGTCACCACAACATGAAGAACTGTATTAAAGGGTCACAGTATTAGAAAGGTTGAGAATCACTGCCTTAATTGGTCTAAACAATATGATATCCTACAAAACCAAACAGGAGGGAAATTTAACACTCTCTCACAGAACTGGATAGATCCTTTAAACAGAAACTAAACGAAGAAACAAAGGACTTAAATGTGACCCTAGAACAATTGGGCTTAATAGAAATATAAAGAACACACCATCCCAAAGATAATGAATATATGTGCTTCTCATCAGTCCATGGATCATACCTTAAAACAGACCATATCCCAGGAAACAAATCCAACCTCAAAAAATTAAAAGAATTGAAATTATAACTTGTATCTTCTCAAACCACAAGATAATAAAACTGGAACTCAACTCCCCCACAAATTTTTCATCACTACACAAAGGCACAGATATAATAGAGGAACTTACTAAATTCTTATTTTAGTAAGTTCTTATATAATTGAGGAACTTACTAAATACTTACTAATACAAAACAATAATGAAGCCACAAGCTACCAAAACTTGGAAGATACTGCAAAAGCAGTCCTAAGAGGGGAATTTATTACAATGGATGCCCACATTTGAAAAACAGTAAGAGAACACATCAGTAACCTAATGTAGAATCTCAAGGAAAAGGAAAAGGAAGAAAAATCCAATATCAAACCTATCATAAGAAAAGATACAAAATTAAATTAGGGGCTTGGCACCTATGGCTCAATGGGCTAAGGTGCCAGCCACGTACACCCGACCTGGAGGGTTTGAATCCAGCCCGGGCCTGCCAAACAACAATGATGGCTGCAACCAAAAAATGGTCGGGAGTTGTAGCGGGTGCCTGTATTCCCAGTTACTTGGGAGGCGGAGGCAAAAGACTTGTTTGAGCCCAGGAATTGGAGGTTGCTGTGAGCTGTGACGCCATAGCCCTCTATCCAGGGTGATAGCTTGAGGCTCTGTCTCAAAAAAACAAACAAACAAACAAAAAAATTTAAATCAGAAATAAATGAAATAAAAAATGAAAGAATCATTCAGAAAATTAATGAAACAAAAAAGTTCATTCTTTGCAAAGGTAAACAAAATAAATAAACCCTTATGCCAGATTAACTAGAAATAGAAAATTAATATCTCTGATAACCTCAATCAGAAATTCAAAAGAAGAAATAACAACAGATACCACAGAGATACAAGAGGTTATCTCTGCTACAAGAAACTCTATGTCTAGCAATTTGGCATTGTGGAGGAAATGAACCAACGCCTGGAATCACTAGACTGAATCCCTCTCCCTAGACTTAATCAGAAAGAAATAGATCCCTTGAATAGACAAATATTAAGTACTGAAACTGAAGAAATAATAAAAGTCTTTGAACAAAAAAAGGCCCAGGACCAGATGGCTTCAGACCAGAATTGTATCAAACCTTCAAAAAAAGAGACTGTACTTAACCTGCAGAGCCTTTCTAAAATATTAAAAAGGAAGGAACCTTCTCCAACACATTCTATGAAGCAAAAAATAGCCTGATAACAAATCCAACTAAAAAGGAGAACTACAGACCAATTTCACTAATGAACTTTGATGCAAAAATACTCAATAAAATCTTAGCAAATAGATTACATTTACACATTTGAAAAATTATACATCACAATTAAGTAGGCCTCATCTCAGGGATGCAAGGTTTCTTTAACATATGCAAATCCATAATTGTAATTCACCATATAAGTAGAAGCAAAAACAAAAACCATATGATCCTCCCAATAGATGAAGAAAAAACATTTGACAAAATATGGCATCCTTTTCTAACAAGGACATTTAAGAAAACAAACATAGATAGCACATTTCTTAAACTTATTGAAGTCATCTATATCAAATCCACAGCTAATATCATGCTGAATGGAGTAAAACTGAAAGGTTTTCCACTTAAAACCAAAACCAGGAAAGGATGTCCTCTATCACCACTACTATTTAATATAGTTCTAGAAGTTCTAGCCAATGTAATCAGGCAGGAGAAGGAGGTTAAACTCTCTCTCCTTGCTAATGATAAGTTCATATACTTAGAAAACTCCAGAGACTCAACCACAAGACTCCTGGAAATGATCAAGAAATATAGTAATGTCTCAAAGTATAAAATCAAAGTACACAAATCACTAGCCTTTGTATATGCCAATAACAGCTAAATTGAGAAGCAAATCAAAGATACAATTCCCTTCACAGTTGCTTCAAAGAAAATGATACACTTTGTAATATACTTATCAATGTTTCTACAAAAAACATTAACAAATGGAAGAATATATCATGCTCTTGACTGAGAAGCATCAACATTGTTAAAATGTCTATACTACCCAAAGTTCTTTCTTTATTTATTTAAGACAGAGTGTATGTCACCCTCAATAGAGTGCTGTGGGGTCACAGCTCACAGAAATCTCAAAATCTTGGGCTGAAGTGATTCTCTTGCCTCAGGATAGCTGGGACTACAGGTACCTGCCACAATGCCCAGTTATTTTTTTGTTGTAGTTATCATTATCTTTTTAACAAGCCCAGATGAAATTAAACCCACCAGCCCCAATGAATGTGGCTGGCACCTTACCCACTGAGATATGGACACCAAGCTCAATCTACATATTTAATGCAATCCCCATTAAATTGACAATAGCATACTTTGAAGCATAGGAAAAATATTTCTTCATTTTGTATAACACTAGGAAAAAAAGATATAGCTAATACAAGCTTTAGTAATAAAATTAAAGCCAGAAACATCATTCTATCAGACTTCAGGTTATATTACAAGTCCACAGTACTCAAAATAGCATGGTATTGACACCAAAATAGAGACATAGACATATGGAACAGAATAGAAAACCAGGAGATTAAACTAGCCTCTTATCACCATTTGATCTTTGATAAACCATAAAAAAAAGCATACACTGGGGAAAGAATCTCTATTCAATAAATGGTGCTGGGAGAACTGTATAACCATATGTAAAAGAGTGAAACTGGGAATGCACATTTAACAACTTACAAAAAATTGACTCAAGATGGATAAAAAATTTCAATCTAAGACATGAAACAATAAAAATCTTTGAAGAAAGTGTGGGAAAAACTCTTGATGATGTTGGCCTGGGAAAAGATTTTATGAAGAAGACTTCTTTAGCAATTGCAACAACAAAAATAAACAAACGGGACATAATTAAGCTGAAAAACTTTTGCACAACCAAGGATACAACAAGTAAAGGAAATAGACAAACTTTAGAACGGGAAAAGCTATTTGAATGTTATGAATGTAACAAAGGATTGACAATTAGAATCTATAGAAAACTCAAATTAATCAGCAACAACAAAAAGCAAATAATCACATCATCCCTAGTCATCAGAGAAATGCAAATCAAAACCACCCTGAGATATCACCTAATCTCAGTAAGAATGACCCACATCATAAAGTCCCAAAGCTGCAGATGCTGGTATGGATGTGGAGGGAAGGGAACACATTTATATGGTTGATGGAAGTGCAAACTGTCTCCCCTTTGGAAAGAAGTATGGAGAACTCTCAAAGAACTCAAAGTAGACTTCTCATTTGCTCCTGCAATCCTATTACTAGGCATCTACCCAAAAGAAAAAAAAAAACATTTATCATAAGGACATTTTCAGTAGAAAGCATATCACAGCTCAATTTACAGTCATCAAGATGTGGAAACAACCTAAATGTCCATCAACGCAGGAACAGATTAACAAACTGTGGTATATGTATACCATGGACCATAAAAAAAGATGGAATATACCATTTAACCATAAAATAAGGTGGAGACTTTATATCTTTTGGATTAACCTGGCTGGAACTGAAACACATTCTTCTTAGTAAAGTATCACAAGAATGGAAAAGCAAGTATCTAATGTACTCAATACTAATATAAAGCCCATAGATGATCTATTACATGCCCACAAAAGAGAACTCAATTCAAGAGGGAGGAGAGGGGAGAAGGGAGAGGAATGATGTGTTCCCACTTAATGAGCACAATGTAGGGGGCATATGGTACACCTCTTGGGAACAGGACATAACTACAACCAGGATTATACCTAACAAATTCAAACATTGTAACCTAATTCTTTGTACCCCCAAATTAACCTGAAATTAAAAAATAAATAAATGAAAGCTATTTTAATTTCAAAAAATAATTAAAAATACAATAAATTAATTCTCATCTATGAAAAAATATTGACCATATTTTTTATAGCTTAAAACAATTACTTTATTTATTTTTCTAAATAATTTTGTTAAATCATAATTGTGTACATTGGTGCAATCATAGGGCAGAATGTGCTTCATATACAATCAGAGATATTTTGATCATACTGTTAGAGATAGCCTTCATGGCATTTTCTTGATCACTATATAAAGACATTGATACTCTACATTTAATGAGTTTCACCAGTACCCTGCTAAGATGCACCGTAGGTGTGATCCCACCAATTGCCCTCCCTCCACCCATCGGCCCCCTTCCCTGCCCCTACCTTTCCCTTTTCCCTGTATTCTTGTGCTATAATTGGGTTTTAGCCTTCATATGAAAGCTATAAATTAGCTTCATATTAGGGTTGAGTACATTGGATACTTTTTCTTCCATTCTTGAGATACTTTGCTAAGAAGAATATGTTCCATTCCATCCATGTAAACACAAAAGAGGTAAAGTCTCCATCTTTCTTTAAGGCTGCATGGTATTCCATGGTATACATGTACCAAAATTTATTAATCCATTCGTGGATCGATGGGCATTTGGGCTTCTTCCATGACTTAGCAATTATGAATTGGCTGCAGTAAACATTCTGACACAAATATCTTTGTTATAATGTGATCTTTGGTCTTCTGGATATATACGTAGTAGAGAAATTGTAGGATCGAATGGCAGGTCTATTTTTAGATCTCTAAGTATTCTCCAAACATCTTTCCAAGAGGAGCGTATTAGTTTGCATTCCCACCAGCAATGTGGAAGCGTTCCCTTTTTTCCACATTCATGCCAACATCTCTGGTTTTGGGATTTTGTGATGTGGGCTAATCTTACTGGAGTTAGATGATATCTCATAGTGGTTTGATTTGCATTTCTCTGATAATTAAGGATGATGAGCATTTTTTCATGTGTCTGTAGGCCATGTGCCTATCTTCTTCAGAGAAGTTTCTGTTCAGGTCCCTTACCCACCCTGAGATGGGATCTCTTGTTCTTTTCTTGCTCATACGTTTGAGGTCTTTATCGATTCTGGTTATTAAACCTTTGTCGGAGGCATAACCTGCAAATATCTTCTCCCATTCTGAGGGCTGTCTGCTTGCTTTTCTTACGGTGTTCGTGGCTGCGCAGAAGCTTTTTAGTCTGATCAGGTCCCAGTAGTGTATTTTTGATGCTGCTTCAATTGCTGGGGAGTCCTCCTCATAAAATATTCTCCCAGGCTGATTCCTTCAAGAGTTTTCCCTGCACGTTCTTCTAGTATTTTTATAGTTTCATGTCTTAAGTTCAAATCATTAATTCAGTGAGAGTCTATCTTAGTTAAAGATGAAAGGTGTGGGTCCCGTTTCAGTCTTCTACAGGTCACCAGCCAGTTCACACAGGACCATTTGTTAAATAGGGAATCTTTTCCCCACTGAATGTTTTTAATTGGCTTGTCAAAGATCAAATAACGGTACATAGCTGGGTTCATCTCTTGGTTCTCTGTTCTGTTCCATACATCTGTTTTTGTGCCAGTACCATGCTGTTTTGATTACTATCGATTTATAGTATAGTCTGAGGTCTGGTAGCATGATTCCTCCTGCTTTGTTTTTATTTCTGAGTAATGTCTTGGGTATTTGAGTTTTTTTCTGATTCCATATAAAATGAAGTATTATTTTTTCAAGATCTTTAAAGTGTGACAATGGAACTTTAATAGGGATTGCATTAAAATTGTATATTGCTTTGGGTAGATGGACATTTTAACAATGTTGATTCTTCCCAGCCATAAGCATGGTATGTTTTTCCATTTGTTAACATCTTCAGCTATTTCTTTTCTTAGAGTTTCATAGTTCTCTTTATAGAGCTCTCTCAAGTCCTTTGTTAGGTAAACTCCCAAATATTTCATCTTCTTTGGCACTACTGTGAATAGAATAGAGTCCTTGACCGTTTTTTTGGCTTGGCTATTGTTGGTATATATAAAGGCTACAGATTTATGAGTATTGATTTTGTAACCTGAGACACTGCTGTATTTCTTGATCACTTCTAAAAGTTTTGTAGTAGAATCCTTGGTGTTTTCCAGATATACAATCATATCATCTGCGAAGAGTGAAAGTTTGATCTCTTCTGACCCTATATGGATACCCTTGATCACCTTTTCTTCCCTAATTGCAGTGGATAAAACTTCCATTATAATGTTAAAGAGCAGTGGAGACAGTGGGCGACCTTGCCTGGTTCCTGATCTGAGTGGAAATGATTTCAAAGACCAAATTTAGAGTTGTTTTTTTTTTTTTGTTGGCTGGGGCCGAGTTTGAACCTACCAGCCTTGGTGCATGTGGCTGGCACTGTAACCACTGCACTATGGGCACCAAACCCCAAATTTAGAGTTTTGATTTTGGAAGGTTTGTTAAATATTATAGGCCTAAAACATTGGTTCAAATAAGATTACAAGCCAAAAGATTTTAAAGGAAATACATAGTCAATTGGATCACATGTAAATTCTTTTACAAATTCTCTTTTATGAGCTTCATTTAACCTGCACAGATAATCTACATTCTAAAATTCCTTTAACTTTTGCCCTGCCTTTCACTTTCTTACACAATCATTCTGCTTCAGGACAAAATTTATCACAAAAGATTCTTTCTTTACACAATGCCATTCTCCTTTCTGTCTAATTTCTCTTACTCTCAAAAAGTCATTTTCCACAAAACAGGATCCCAGGTTAATATGAAGTCACCCATTCACTCGGCCAAACTGATAATTAGAAGGTTTAAAAGGCAAGAATCTTATCCTTTGACAAAGACTCAATTTCCCCAACAATTTAAACAAATTATTACATTTTACAAATGAGAGACATTTTATGAAATATAACATTGATACAGGATTTTCCCATTAAGGGCTGGACAGGGAACCCCCATTTTTCAGGCTCAGATGAGCACAGACATCAGACTCGCATCTCCAGGCACAAACCCTTTGAGCCCCAGCAAGGTCATGAACAAAGCAGTCTCCAAACATTTTGGATGCCTCCACCCTTACTAAGGAGCGCATACCCTAATCCCCTCCCCAGACAAAATCCACAGCAAAGACCTAATAACCTTGTCCAAGGTGCGGGACTTCCTTCATTCATTTGCTAGAATACCCCTACAGATCGTAAAGGTATTTTTCCATCTACCAAGTCCTGGTCAAAATATCTCTCAGGGCCAATTATTTACCCCTAGAAAAAGGACTTATGCAGGAAACCTCTGACCTGGGCCTCCTCCCACCTCCCAGAGGCTGTTCACCTTGGAGACCTGTTGCTGATAAGGATACAGCCCCATCTAGCATGAGATTTACACTCTCTCCCCCAGATTTTCAAGGGCCATGCAGAGCTTACCGGACTGCCCGAACTGCAATACTTTCCAAGGCACGGTCCCTCTGCCAGTAGCTCTGGCACTCTCCACTTTCTCTGCTTGCCTCTCATTCCAACAAAATGTCATTTTATCACTGATGTGTGGCCCACAGGCTCAATTCTCAAATTCCTGAGACCAAAGACTCACTGAAGAAATTCTAGTAACAAAATTACAACAACATCCTTTCTAATGTGTTTTCATTTTCTCCCAATACCCACATGGCCATGTGTCCACCAAAGACAGACAGAAAACCAAAGAAAGTTGAAAACCTGTAACTTCTAGTTTCTCTCAGAATAGCCAGGGGGCAAAGCAGGGAAGAAAGGCACACTCCGAAATTCGTTTTACTGTGAATGGGGGTGAGGGGTGTGAAACCCCACTTATTGTACCCATATTAGTCATTCTCTAAGCACTCACATGCATACAATTCCAACCCATTTCTTAACCTGGGCTGCCCCATCTCCCTCTAGCCATAGGAGGCAAACCAATACTCCCCTAGGCCCTGTGAATGGAGATCCAACTCCACCCTTAAGAGTTCTCTCAATTGGGTGGCGCCTATGGCTCAGCGAGTAGGGCACTGGCCCCATATGCCAAAGGTGGCAGGTTCAAACCTGGCCTTGGCCGAACTTCAAAATAAAAAAATAGCCGGGCGTTGTGGTGGGCGCCTGTAATCCCAACTACTCATGAGGCTGAGGCAAGGGAATCACCTAAGCCCAGGAGTTGGAGGTTGCTGTGAGCTGTGTGATGCCACGGCACTCTACCAAGGGTGATAGAGTGAGACTCAGTCTCTACAAAGAAAAAAAAAGTTAAAAAAAACAAAAAAGAGTTCTCTCAATCACACCATATCCATACAGTCTCATACACCTCTCAGCAGACCTGCCAGCAATCTAATGCCCAAGGAGTTGATCAGGCTCCTTCCTTCCACTAAAACTGTAGTGAGACCCCTAGATTGATTATACCTTGCCTTAGATGTCTCCCTGTGTGGGTACCTGTTCCTGCATGCCAGTTCTTCCTGGTGTTTGACTCCTTGAAGACCTGCTGAGGGGGTCCTTTCTCACCCAGTTGAGGCATCCTCACAGGGAGGCCACATTGCCTCCCTGGCGCACTTAGTGATTCATGTCGCCCAGGCTGATCAGGGGCCCCCACATGGGTGTCCAGGGGATTGGCAGCAATTACCAGGTGCATGTTCTCTCCAAGGGTGATCTCACTTCCTAGTCAGGGAACCAAAAATGTTGCAGGAAGACGAGGCCCATCAAGACAAAGAGCACCCAAACGCCATGTTTATAAGAGGAAGGGCTTTATTCACCAGCTGGGAGCTTACGGCATAGAAGAATTCCAATTGGCCATGTTCCCTCAGCACCATTTATTGAATAGGGTGTCTAGTACAGGCACAGTGTCATGTGCCTATAGTCCCAGCTGCTTGGGAGGCTGAGGCAGGAGGATCACTGGAGTTCAGGTGTTTGAAGTTGTAGTGAGGTGTAATGATGCTGCTGGTACTATATCCTAAGCAATAGAGCTGAGACTCTGTCTCTGTCAAAAAAAAAAGACAAAAAAAGAATAGGGTGTCCTTTCCCCAGTGCATGTTTTTGTTTGTTTACTTGAAGATTACAGGCTCACACCTGTAATCCTAGTACTCTGGGAACCTGGGGTGAGTGGTTTGCCTGAGCTCACAGGTTGGAGACCAACCCAAGCCAGAGCGAGACCTCCTCTCTAGAAATAGCTGGGCTTCATGTTGGGTGTCTGTAGTTCCAGCTTCTTGGGAGACAGAGGCAAGAAAATCTGTTAAGCCCTGTTAAGAATTTGAGGTTGCTGTGAACTGTGATGCCACAGCACTCTACCGAGGGTGACAAAGTGAGACTGTCTCAAAAAAAAAAAAAAAAAAAGATTAGTTAATTGTGGATATTTAGCTTTATTCAGGGTTCTCTATTTTGCTCCATTAATTTGTGTGTCTGCATTCATACCAGTATCATCCTGTTTTGGTTACCATAACCTTGTTGTATAATTTGAAGACAGATAATGTAATGCCTCCAGATTTGTTCTTTTTGCTTAGGATAGATTTAGCTATTTGGGACTTTTTTTGGTTCCATATGAATTTTAGGGTTTTTTTCCTAATTCTGTGAAAAATGATATTTGTAATTTTTTAGGAATTGCATTGAATCTTTAAATTACTTTGGGCATTGTGGACATCTGAAAAATATTGAATCTTCAGTCTGTGAGCGTGGGATGCTTTTTCCTTTGTGTCATCAGTGAGTTCTTTCACTGGTGTTTTGTAATTCTTTTTTTGAGACAGAGTCTCAAGCTGTCACCTTGGGTAGAGTGCCATGGCGTCATAGCTCACAGTAACCTTTAACTCGGGCTCAAGTGATCCTCTTGCCTCAGATTTTCTATTTTTAGTAGAGACAAGGTCTTACTTTTGCTCAGGCTGGTCTCGAACTCATGAGCTCCAGCAATCCACCCACCGAGGCTTCTCAGAGTATTAGGATTACAGACGTGAAGCACCATGCCTGATTGGTGTTGTGTAGTTCTTGTAGAGATTTTTTTACCTCCTTGGTTATGTATATTTCAAGATTTTTTTTTTTTGCAGCCGTTATAAATGGGAATGAGTTCTTGATTTGATTCTCAGCTTAGTTATTATTAATGTATAGAAATTATTCTGATTTGTGTACATTGATTTTGTAACCTGAGACTTTAGTAAATTCATTTATCAATTCTAGGAGTTGTCTGGAGGAATCTTTAGGGTTTTCTAGGTGTAAGATTGTATCATTGGGAAACAGGGCTAGTTTGACTTCTTTTTCAATTTGGGCACTCTTAATTTCTTTCTCTTGTGTGATTGCTTTGGCTAGGACTTACTATGTTAAATAGAAGTGGCAAAAGTGGGTATTCTTGTGTTTTTTTAGTTATTAGGGGAATTTTATTCAGCTTTTCCCCATTAATTTTGATGTTGGCTGTGGATTTATTATCTATAGTTTTTATTAATTTGAGGTATATTCCTTCTGTGTCTGGTTTGTTGAGGTAGGGTTTTTTATCATGAAGGGAAGTTGGATTTTGTTGAATGTTTTCCCTGTATATGATAAGATGATCATCTGGTTTTTGTTTAATACTGTTTCATGTGATGAATGACATTTATTGACTTGTGCATGTTGAACCACCTTTGCATTCCTGGGATGAAACTCACTTGATCATGATGAATTATCTTTTTGAAGGGCTGTTGGATTCATTTTGCCAGACAACGATATTGATCTGTAGTTTTCTTTTTTTGTTCTGTCTTTCCTGGTTTTGGTATCAGTATTACTTTAGCTTCATAGAATGATTAGGGAGTATTTCCTCCTTTTTGATATTATGGAACAGCTTCAGTATGACAGGTACCACTTCTTTGTAAGTCTGGTAGACAACTTGCAGAGTGGAAGAAAGTATCTACAAACTATTTATCTGATAAGGGATTAATATCTAGAATATGAGGTCTGACAATTAAGATTGTGAACTTACTGTAGAAAAAGTGCTGTGCATACCTCATTGCTGAATGTCACTATGATCAAACGTAGCATTGAAGTATGTAACATCTTTTTCTTTTTTTTAAGGATGAATTTGTGAACTCAATTGTCCAGCTTCACATATTCTGTAGTTTTGGGATAGAATATTTTGTAAACATCTCTTAAGTTCATTTGTTCTAGTGTCTTATTGAAGTTCAATGTAGATTTTCTGCTTAAGTGATCTGCCTAGTTGTATCAGTGGTTCTCTACTGTTATTGTGTTTCTGTTTATTTCCTTTTGTAGGTCTAGTAGTATTTGCTTTATACATCTATACATTCTGGTGTTAGGTACATACATATTCATAATTTTTATATTGTATTGTTGTTGTGATCTTTTAAATTATCACATGACTACCTTTTTAAATCTTTTTAACCTTTATTGCTTTTAAGTCTGTTTAGGGTGATTAAGAATAGGTACTCCTGGATGTTTTGGTTTGTATTTGTGTGAAATACTTCTAACTACCCATTTACCTTGAGTCTCTTAGAATATTTGTGAGTCAAATGGGTTTCTTGGTGACTGTAGATATTTGGGTTTTGTTTCTTTACAACCTGTGCTAGTCTGTATCATTTATTTATTTATTTATTTATTTATTTATTTTGAAACAGAGCCTCAAGCTGTCACCCTGGATAGTGTGCTGTGGCATCACAGCTCACAGCAACCTCCAATTCCTGGGCTCAAGCGAGTCTCTTGCCTCCGCCTCCCAAGTAGCTGGGACTACAGGTGCCCGCCACAATGCCCAGCCATTTTTTGGTTGCAGCTGTCATTGTTGTTTGGC
>CAUYON010034446.1:0-10160 GCA_963573935.1 Arctocebus calabarensis
TCTTTATATAGTGATCAAGAAAATGCCATGAAGGCTATCTGTAACAGTATGATCAAAATATTTCTGATTGTATATGAAGCACATTGTGCCCTATGATTGCACCAATGTACATAATTATGATTCAATAAAATTATTAAAAAAAAAAGTTAGCTGTATATAATGGCACATGTCTGTAGTCCTACTTGGGAGTCTGAGGCCGGAAGACCAGTTCAGCCCAAGAGTTTGAAGTTACGGCGAGGTATAATGCCATGGAACCCTGCCCAGGGTGACAGAATGAAACTCAGTCTCAACAATAAATAACTAAGGCTGGGCATGTTCGCTCATGCCTGTAGTCCTAGCACTCTGGAAGACTGAGGGAGGTGGATTGCCTGAGCTCACAGGTTCTGGACCAGCCTGAGCAAGAGTGAGAACCCGTTTTTAAAAATAGCCTGACATTGTGGGGGGCACCTGTAGTCCCAGTCTGAGGTAGAGGAATTGCTTGAGCCCAGGAGGTTCACGTTGCTGTGAGCTATGACACCACAGCACAATACCGGGGGGGGGGGGGGATACATAAAATTAAATTAAATAAACAAATAAAATATGAAATAAAATAATAGTAGGTACTACTTTTAGAGACCAGGATTTCCATTGTTGCACAGACTGTCATACATATCATGATTCTAGCTCATTGCAGCTTCCAGTCCAAGGCTCCTTTTATCCCAGTCTCCTGAGTAGCTGAGAGTACAGGCATACACCCACATGCCTGAATAATTTGCTCTTACTTTTTGTAGAGGTGGCTCCTTCTATGTTGCCCAGGCTGATCTCAAACTCCTGACCTCACCAGATCTTTCTTTGGCTGCAAAAAATGGTAGGAATCATGGAGGAGCCACCATTTGCCTGGACCCAAATATGATACCATATTTATTATTATTATTATTATGAGTCTTACTATGTCACCTTCAGTAGAGTGCTGTGGCATCATAACTCACAGCAACCTCAAACTCTCGTGTCTAATTGCCTCAGCCTCCCTGAAGTAGCAGGGACTTCAGATGCCTGCCACAATGCCCACTACAAATCTGAAATTTAAAAATATTTATCATTTTATTTTAAAATTTTGTATATTATGCATGTTATTTTTAATGAATATAACATTATATACAAGGTTAAGTGCAAATGTTCTCCAGGAAGGGCCAGATCTGTTAAGAGAGGAAACCCTGATTGTGGCTTTAAGTAAGAACCTGTCACTCAGGGCATTAGGGGCAGGGCTTGGAGCCTTATCCAATCAGAAGAACTGGGGTGGGATCTGTCCAATCAGGAACTCAGAGAGAGAGGAAGGGGTGGTTTCTACAATCTAGCCTCGCATTTGTCCGGTAGATCGGGCTACTAAGGTCAAACCAAGATGGTTTCTCCTTCCTGTTCTCTATGGAAAGTCCTGTGTGTGTGCCACATGCCCTGTAGTGCTGTGACCTCCAAGTACTGAAAAATCTGTAAGGAGGATGCTGGGACAACAAAGAAGCGGGGAAATGGTGAGTGTGGGGCTGGTTGTCCTGGAGGGTAGGAATTCGCTAGAATTAGCTGTGGTTTGAGACCTCCCGGGTCATCTGCGGAGTCTGCAGGCCCAAGTCCCTGCTGTAAGGTGCAGCTCAGGCCTCAGAGCCTTCTGAGTACAGGGTGGAGGCTACAATTGGACCTGGGCGTACCTTGACCTGTCCTGCCCACCCCACCACCTCCAGCCTTGCTGGCACATGCCTGGGGGATGCCCACCCTGCCAGGGCTCTCCTCCCCGCCCACCTCACTTCTGTTTGATAGACTTTGTGAATCTGTGACCTGCTCTACTCTTGAGAAGACAACCAGATGGACTAATCAGATTCACCCCTCCTTTTTTAAGGCTTTTATTTTTTTTTTCTAAAAAGCTATTTATCGTTCCTTTTAAAAGACCAGCTCTTTTAAAAAGCTTGTGGTATATAAGGAAAGTGGGGGCAGATTTGCAGCTCAGAGTCTTTGGCGTGTTTCCCTGCCTCTTCTCTCAGCCAACTGTTTAAGCCTGCAGTGCCAGCCTGACAGAGGCCGCGTGACGCTTTGGGGATATGTATGGGACATGGCAGCAAAGACATGGCAGCCTCCAGGGAGAGGTTATTTGGGGGTGGGACAGGGAGGGATTATGGGGTAGGGTAGAGGTTTTGTATTGAGGGCCAGTTATGATGTTTTGATATTTATTTCCTGCTACTGAAATTTGAATCTGAGTGAATTGTCCCTATTTCTGATGATGTAGATACTGCAAAGTGACAGATTCATAGAGTAATGATCAAATCTTCCTTTCTTTCCGTGTATATTTCTAAGAAACAGAGACAACTGATTTTGTATGTAAATACCAAGAGCAATTTACCTGGTACTAAACCCTAGTGCAGACCCTTCCCTGTCCTCACCCCACTTCCTTTCCTGCTGCCCCGGAACCTGTCTCCATTGTGTGATCCAGCCCTGGTTCTGGCTGTGGTCAACAGACCCCAGTGAAGGGTTTTGTGTGTTTAGGCCTCATTTCTTGTCATTTTCCTACTCCATTCCTGGTAGTGTATACTCGGTAGTCTCAGTCCCTGTTTGATTCCATTCCATGGATATGAAAAGTATGTTGTACATACTGCCGAAGAATTGTCTTGCAAGTTAAAGCTTCCTCCCTTTACTATAAGATTATAAATAAAAACTTATTTTATCCTTCTTGGTGGTGGTGTCTTGCCCTTGCAAAAGTCCTCTGGAAACTGCTGGGTCTGTGTGGAAGCAGAGAGAGGAGCAGAGGCAACTTACTTGGGCTTAAAGAACCAGGGGCAGCCATGAGCCAGGCTGTTTCCCTTTGCTCTGAGGGCTCAGACCAGCCCAGAGAAGATTAAATCTTCTCAAGATTTATCATTGGTTTCAATTAATGTGAATGGTTTAAACTGTCCTCTAAAGAGGCATAGGATACAAAAACTCAGGCCAGATATCTGCTGCATACAAGAATCACATCTTACCTTAAAAGAAAAATTTAGACTCAAAGTGAAGGGATGGTCATCTATATTCTAGGCAAATGGAAAACAGAAAAAAGCAGGTGTTGCGATCTTATTTGTAGATACAATAGGGTTTAGACCAACCAAAGTAAGGAAGGATAAAGACGGTCATTTCATATTTGTTAAAGGTAATACTCAATATGATGAGATTTCAAATATTAATATTTATGGACCCAACCAGAATGCACCTCAACTTATAAGAAAAATCTAATAGACATAAGTAACTTGATTTCCTCCAGCTCCACAGTAGTTGGAAATTTTAATACTCCTTTAGCAGTGTTGGATAGGTCCTCTAAGAAGAAGCTAAGTAAAGATACTTTAGATTTAAACTTAACCATTCAACATTTGGATTTAACAGACATCTACAGAACATTTTATCCTAATAAAATTGAATACACATTTTTCTCATCAGCCCACGGAACAACTCCAAAATTGATCACATCTTAGGTCACAAGTCTAACCTCAGCAAATGTAAAAGAATTATTCCTTGCATCTTCTCAGACCACCATGGAATAAAAGTTGAACTCAACAATAATAGGAATCTGCAAACTCATACAAAAACATGGAAGCTAAATAACCTTATGCTGAAGCATAGATGGGTCGTAGACGTGATTAAGAAGGAAATTACCAGATTTTTAGAACAAAATGACAATGAAGACATGAATTATCAGAACCTCTGGGATACAGCATAGGCAGTCCTAAGAGGGAAATTTATAGCACTGCAAGCCTTCCTCAAGAAAACAGAAAGGGAGGTAGTTAACAACTTAATGGGACATCTCAAGCAACTGGAGAAGGAAGAGCTTTCCAACCCTAAACCCAGCAGAAGAAAAGAAATAACCAAAATTAGAGCAGAATTAAATGAAATTGAAAATAAACGAATTATAGAACAGATCAAGAAATCAAAAAGTTGGTTTTTTGAAAAGGTCAATAAGATAGATAAACGTTTGGCTAACTTAACCAGGAAAAAAAGAGTAAAATCTCTAATTTCATCAATCAGAAATGGTAAAGACAAAATAACAACAGACCCCTCAGATCCAAAAAATCCTCATTGAATGCTACAAGAAACTGTACTCTTAGAAGTATTATAACTTTTAACAATGTGTGTACTTATAAACAAACTTTAAAACATTTATTTTTCTCTCTCCTTAATTTCTCCAGAATTTAAAAACTATTCATAAATATTCTTAATTTCTGACAATATAATCATTGACATAAATAAAAATCTGTTTTCTTTTTTAAGATACAATAAAAAAATACTGGTTATTTCATCAAGGTTTTGACGGAAATGACATTTTCAGAGATGTCCATACTATCTTAAAAAATTAAAATAGACTTAATGAAGCCAATTAAAAATCCTATTAAAAAATATGGCCAAGATGGCGGTGGAGGCAGTCGCAAAGCCCATCCCTCGCAGGACACCAGGTTATTTTTATTTTCTTCTATTCTCAATTGTAGTTTGCTTTTCCTTTCTTCTGTTTTGTAACTCTTTTACGAACACTCCTTTCTTTTTTCCCTCTTTCCTTCCTCTACTTCCCTTCTTAGGGCTTCTGAGAGTGCTTACATCAGATTTTCTAGAGGCTTTTTTTTTCTTGTTTCCCAAGTATTTTACAAGTGTCATTATTTTTATTGTAGATTTTTTTTGTTGTTATTGTTGTTTGTTTTTTTTGTTTGTTATGTTTTGTCTGTATGTCCATGTGTTTCTGACTGTGGGTGCATCTGTGGGCTTGTGTGTCTGGTAGCCTCTTTACTTGTTTATTAGTTCATTTGGTCTCAGTGTGATTGGTATACTAAATATTTCCTTGCCACCCACATCCTTCAGTCTACCCCCTCCCCCAATCTGGAAGTCTAGAAGTCCAACTCATCCAGAATCCAGATTGTCTGCATTTCTTAGCTAGGACTGGACATTGAATAGACAGTGGCTGTACTGCTTTGCTATTCCTGTGAATCCAGTAACTATACAGGAAGACTCAGAGGAAAAGGGGACTGTCCTGGCCCAAAGATAAAGAGTATCTCTGCAGCAGACAGAGGCTAGGGTTCCCACACTGTGGGTGGAGGCTCGGAAGCTACTGCAGTGCACGAACCTAAGAGGAGGCACCTTCCACCCAACTTAGCATTAGTAGAGTGATCCTGCTGCTGTCTGATTTTGGATAGTCATTTTCCCGTCTCTGCGGCCTTCCAGAGGGAGCCATACCTTGCCCTATAGGGATTCTAGTACTGCATAACAGCAGCAACAAAGGTGCAGTGGCCGAGGGAGAAATTCTTTTGCTGTCTGGATATCCTCAGGTTTGGACCGAGCTCAGGTGGAACTTTCTTCAGCTGCCACTGAGCACCTGAGGCAGACAGACCCCAGCCTCCCCTGCTGAATGGTGGCAGACGGTGGTAACCATGAGGAGGAGGCAACGACCTTATTTTGACTCCTGCAGGTGCATTTGCCCATTTGCTTTTTGGGCAGACAGGGACACAGAGACTGGGTTAACAAAGTCTGCCAGAGAGACTACTAGAGACTAGGGTGACCAAAATCCAGTGGTGAAGGACAACCAAGGTGAGGTAAGAGGCACCAATCCCCTGACTCTAAGCCTCTTACTGGATGGGCATTTCTGACTCCTCGGAGCTCTGAAGGCACTCAAATCACACTCGAGCTGCCAATAGCTGCTAACATCTAGTTGCTGGAGCCCTCTTGAACTTTCCAGCTAGAGTGTGGGGGAGTATTGGGGTCAATTGGTCTGGAACTCTTGAACTGTACAAATTATCCAAGGACCCTTTGAGGCAGGCCCCAGGTTTTTCTGTAGTGGGAAGAGTGGTCCTCTTCCAGATACTACTGGTGGAGGAAGGAATGTCCTAGGTGCTTGTATTTCACTGAACCTGAGACTGCACTAGGGTTATGGAATCACTAGGATTTGACAGAAATCAGCTGGATACAAGACAGAGCCACCTACCCCCACTACACTAAGTAGGACTCTACAGTCACAGACTGTAGTACTATACAGGTACTTTGCAAAATTGTAGAGGAAAAGCTGCAGTCACCTGTCCGAGTTCCTAGGTGGAGGGCTGGTCAACCACAACTGTAGAAGTTTCCAGTCCAATTTCACTGACCTTCTCATCTAGCTAAAAACTGAAAAACAATCATGGAACAGAATCAGCGGAAAAACTCTGGCAACATGAATAAAGAGAACAGTGCAACTCCTCCAAAGAATGACAAACCATCCAATCCATAGGATCCCATTGACAAACAGATAGCAGAGATGTCTGAAATCGAATTTAGAATCTGGATTGCAAACAAGATCAACAAAATGGAAACAAAGATGGAGGTAGAAATAGCAGGGTTAATTCAGAAGATGCCTCAAGAATTCAACCAATTCAAACACAAAATGACCAAAGATTTCAACACACTGAGACAAGAAGTTGCAGCCCTCAAAGATCTGAGAAATACTGTAGAAGCCCTCAGTAGCAGAATAGAGCAAGCAGAAGAAAGGATTTCTGACATCGAAGACAAAGACTTTGAACACTCCCAAATGCTCAAAGAGGTGGAGAAATGGAAGGCAAAAATGGATCATTCTCTCAGAGAGCTATGTAATAACTCAAAGAAAACCAATATTCATCTTATAGGAATACTTGAAAGCGATGAACTGGCTTCACAAGACACAGAGTTCCTTCTTCTTGACATTATGAAAGAGAATTTTCCATACATACCTAAAGACTCTGAAATTCAGATAGCAGACAGTTTCAGAACCCCAGCACAACTCAACCCAAATAAGACATCCCCCAGGCACATCATAGTTAACTTCACTAAACTTAACATGAAGGAGAAGATTTTAAAGGCAGCCAGATGCAAGAAATCCATTACTTACAAGGGGAAGAATATTAGAATAAACTGCAGATCTCTCTGCTCAAACCTTTCAAGCTAGAAGGGAGTGGGTGTCAACCTTTAGCCTCCTAAAACAAAATAACTTCCAACCCAGGATCCTTTACCCTGGACCACTGTTCTCAGGTTCCTGCCACTCCCCATTCCCCTGTAGCATCTGCATTGGTTTCGATTCCTGTTCTTCTCCTTTCTCCCAGCTGACCTCCGAGGGTGGACAGGTGCCTCTTTTCTGGGTGCTCCAGTCCACTGACCCCTAAGGAATCTTAGTTCTTTTTTGTTTGTTTGTTTGTTTGTTTTTGTTTTTTGAGACAGAGTCTCATTTTGTCCTTCTGGTGGAGCACTGTCAACATCACAGCTCACAGCAACCTCAGACTCCAGGGTTCAAGCAATTCTCTTGTCTCAGCTTCCCAAGTAGCTGGGACTACAGGCACCTGCCACAAAGTCCTGCTTTTTTTTTTTTTTTTTTTTTTTTATTTTTTTTTGGATGAGATCTCGCTGGTGTTCAGGCTGGTCTCGAACATGTGACCTCAGGCAATCAACCTGCCTCGGCCCTGCAGATTGCTGGGATTACAAGTGTGAGCCTCCCCACCCAAGGAACCTTTCTAAGCAGGGAAAGCACCAGAGAAACCCCTTTTCTATTCCAGGGGCTCCTGACTCCCCCTTCACTCCCACTAGGCAGTGGCTCCCTCCGCCTCTGGAAGACCGCAGCAGCTACTGTACTGACACCGCCGCAGCCCCTCAGCGACCCAGAACACCACCGCCTGGCCATTACATTGTCCTTGTCCAGCCTCCTCTCCACCTGCCAGAGAGCATGTTGTTGAACAGCATCGAAACCCCACCTGTCCCATTGCTGAGGCCTTTGGCAGTCCCGGAGGTCAGCACTACAACCACTTCCCTGGTGCCCTGAGCCATAGCCCAGTGTGACCCTACCACTGCAGCTGAGGTACCGTCACCACTTTCCACAGGAACCTTGGGGATTGCACAAGTACTGTGCATGTGCAGGTATTACCGCACAGGCGTCCCTGAAACCTCTACCGGTGAACACCGATCAGGATCTAGGAGCAGCAGGGGTGGAGTTGGGGCAGGGCAGGCCAAGTGTCCATCTTTCTTTAAGGCTGTGTCATATGCCATAGTATACATGTACCACAATTTATTAAAAATTCTGAAAGAATTTTTGAAAGTTCTGAAAGATTTTGAAATAGCAAGCATTCTTTCCTGATCAGAACAGTTAAGAAAATAAGTATAGCAGGGACTTTTCTTAAACTGATAGAGGCCATCTATAGCAAACCCACAGCTAATATCATATTGAATGAAGTAAAATTGAAAATATTTCCACTTAAATCAGGAACCAGGCAAGGTTGCCCATTGTCTCCACTGCTTTTTAGAATTGTAATGGAAGTCTTAGCCATCGCAATCAAGGAAGAGAAGGTGACCAAGGGTATACAAATATGGTCAGAGGAGATCAAACTTTCACTCTTCACAGATGATATGATTTTATACCTGGAAAACCACAGGGAACCAACCACAAAATTCTTATTAGTGATCAAGGAATACAGTAGAGTCTCAGGATACAAAATCAATACTCACAAATCAGTAGCTTTTATATACACCAATAATAGTCAAGCTGAAAAAAACAGTCAAGGTCTCTATTCCCTTTATAGTTGTGCCAAATAAGATGAAATATTTGAGAATTTACCTAACAAAGGACAGGAAAGATCTCTATAAAAAGAATTATGAAACTCTGAGAAAATAAATAGCTGAAGATGTTAATAAATGGAAAAATAGACCATGCCCATGGCTAGGAAGAATCAACATTGTTAAAATGTCCATATTACCGAAAGCAATTTACAAATTTAATGCAATCCCTATCAAAGCACCACTGTCATACTTTAAAGATATGGAACAAATAGTACTTCATTTTATATGAAACCAGAAATACTTTGAATGGCCAAGCCATTACTCAGAAATAAAAACAATTCAGGAAGAACCATGCTACCAGACTTCAAACTATAGTATAAATCTATAGTGATCAAAACAGCATTGTATTGAAACAAAAATAGAGAGGTAGATGTATAGAACGGAATTGATAACCAAGAGATGAACCCAGACACTTATTATCATTTGATCTTTGATAAGCCTATCAAAATCATAAATTGGGAGAAAGGTTCCCTAATTAACAAATGGTGCTGAGAGAATTGGCTGGCAACTTGTAGAAGACTGAAACTGGACTTACACCTTTCACTATTAACAATTGATTAATAAGAATTGATTCTCATTGAACAAAAATTGATTCTCATTGGATAAAATATTTAAACATAAGACATGAAACTATAAAGATTCTTGGACAGAGTACAGGAGAAACACTGGAATAAATTGGCTTGGGAAAGTACTTTATGAGGAGGACCCCCCTGCCCCTGGGCATTTGAAGGAACACCAAAAATACATTCCTGGGATGTGATCAAACTAAAAACTTTGTCACAACCAAGAACACAGTAAGTAAAGCAAGCAGACAGCCCTCAGAATGGGAGAGGATATTTTCAGGTTATGCTTCTGACAAAGGTTCGATAACCAGAATCCACAAAGAACTCAAACTTATTAATAAGAAAAGAAGAAGTAATCTCATTTCATTGTGGGCAAGGGACTTGAACAGAAACTGCTCTGAAGAAGATAGGTGGGACTGCAAGCTATACGTCCCTTTTGGAAAGAAGTATGGAGACTCAGGTATCTAAAAGTAGACCTGCCCTTTGATCCTGTAATTCCTCTATTAGGTGTATATCCAAAAGAACAAAAGCATCATATTGTTCATTGCAGCTCAATTCATAATAACCAAGTCATGGAAGTGGTCCAAGTGCTCTTTGACCCATGAATAGATTAATAAATTTTGATATATGTATACTATGGAATATTATGCTGCCTTAAAAAAGATAGAGCCTTTACCTCACATAGATGGAGCTGGAACATATCCTACTTAGTAAAGTATCCCAGGAATGGAAGAAAAAATATCCAATGTACTCAGTATCATTATGAAACCAATTCACAATCACTCACACTTCTATATGAAGTATAGATCACAATTATGGCCCAAGATGAAGGAGGGAGGAGGAAGGTTGAGATGGGAGGAGAGAGGTCAAATCAAGGGAGGGTGAATGGTTGGATCACACCTATGGTGCATAATGTAAGGGTATATGTTGGATCTATTAGTATAGAGTATAAATGTCTTAACACAATAAGTAAATGAGATGAGGTATATATTAACCAGTATGATGTAAGCATTCCTAATT
>CAUYON010034448.1:0-20776 GCA_963573935.1 Arctocebus calabarensis
AGTGATCAAGGAAATGCCATGAAGGATATCTGTAACAGTACGATCAAAATATTTCTGAATGTATATGAATCGTGCCCTGTGATTGCACCAATGTACATAATTATGATTCAATAAAATTATTTAAAAAAAAAAAAAAAGAAAGGCAAAATACATAGAGATGTTTCTATCAGGGCGACCCCGAGGGAGGGAAAGGTGACTGAGGAAAGGTCACCTGGATGGTAACACAGTAATAGTAATGACGATGAATATTATAACAGCAAACACTTTCTATACTATATTTACTCATATAATCTTCTCACAACCCTTTGACGGGTTGAAAGCACAGTGAATAGAAGTAATTCACCCCAAAGCTGCACAGAAAGAAAGAGGCAGAGCTAGGATTTGAACCCAGGTAAGCTAAAAGCAGATGCTGGTTATTTCAGAGGGATAACTGAAGAACAATTGGTGTTCATTGAAATAGATCATAGCACTCTGCTGAGTGCTGATACAGTATAGGGTGAACATAAGGTTCAGCTATAATTAAACTAATTTAAATTGCACATGAACTTTGTGTCCACCCTGCATGTGCTGCTACATGAGGTTTTAGTGGATGAAGCTATGGTTGGCTTTTGCAGAGGAAATAGACTGATTAGCTTGGGGTGCATGGGATTTTTCATTTAGTTATATTGAGTGAAGAAAACTAAACATGGTTTATCTAAACTTGTCATCTACTTCCATATTCACTCTCTATATTTTCTTTTGGACCATCATGGAACTGAAAAGATAAAGGTTAGTTCCTTCTGCCTAAATTCACTTCTCTGGTCTAATTATACCAACAGTCTATGTTTCTGAAGTGCTCCGTTTAGTGAAAGGGAACCCCTCCAAATGCCATCATAGATTTAGTTGCAATGTGGTAGAATATAGAATGTGGGGCTTTGAATCCAAAGGACTAGAGTCTTTCCACATGTGACTGTTTGATTTTCTGATTCCTCTTCTGCAGACTGAGGAGTGCAATTTAGTGCTCTTGTGGGGCTGTTGGTGAACATCAAACTGAATATCAGATCTGCAAGCATTTTCTAAACTTCAGGGAGATGACGTCGAGTGTTTTGCTAGATTTTACTGTTGTTGTGTTCATTCACTGCTCACTCGACAGCTATTTCTGTAACTCCCACGGTGTACCAGCATGATTAGGGGGACCGAAGATGGCACAGTGAACAAGTAAACAAGACCCCTGTTCCAGGCAGAAGACATATTCTTACTGGGTGGTAAAGGGGGAGAAGGCAATAAGCAAGTAAACAAATGTAATTTGAGATTCTGATAAGTGCTCTAAAAAAAATCAAAATATGGAAAGATTTCCTGCTTGTTTTTGCTATATCATATTCTACTCACTAACACTGACTGATTGCAAAATTTTTTCAGAGACATCTGTGGCACAGTGGTCTGAAATCCAGGGTGCCATGCTACACAGCTGGGCGCCCACGGTACGTCCTGACACCTGGCACCTGGTAGGCACTTTGAGCATGTTTGTTGAATGCTTCACCAAGTGTCCATGGCTGATCATTTCTTGATGTCCTCTTGCTATAAGGTATTCATAAAAGAGCTGTGGAATTTGGAGTTAAAATGGAATCAAGGTATCAAGGAGGTCAACAGCTTGACATTGGTAGAGCTAGATTAGTAGAGTAGGGTAAGGGCAAGCTCTGGAGTGAAATGGCCCAGGATGTGCTCTCAATCCCAGTATCCATCACCATGACCACGTTACCTGAATCCTGCATGTGCGTTTCCTTACCATTAAAATGAGGGAATTAAAAGTACCTTAACCCATTAGATTGTTGACAGTGTGATATGAAATAATGCAAAAAGTTTGTACAACAGTGCTGAGCATAGTAGACTTTCCATATAGAGAGAGGATGCCAAAAAATATGTACACACTTTAAGAAAGCAAAAGCCTGGACTAGAATAGTAGTACTCGAGTCACATTTGATGTTTGCACTCACAAGGGGTGCTTAAACATGACTTGTACTTATCTTTTGTTATCAGCATATATTGAGTACTATAATTTTAATAGAGTTTTTTGCTTTCTTAGAGTGTGTATACTTGTTTTGGCACCCTCTGTCTATTCCCTCTCTTTCTGTCACTCTCTCTCTCTCTCTTTATGCATATATATGTATACACACACACACACACATATATTCACACACATACAGTAGAACTTCCATAGTTGGCAACCCCCCTACATTTCCCACCACCTTAAGTTGACCTAGTTTTCATAGACCAGACATGCACCACATGTCAGTATCAGTATAGTAGGCCTAGTTTCTCAACTTGACCACCTCTGTATTCTGACCAGTTTGTTATAGTCCCTTGGGTGATCAACTTACAGAGGTTCTACTGTATACACACACACACACACATATATACACATGCACACTATCTATATGTGTATGCATGTGTGTGTCTGTTTGTGTGTGCACATATATGTATGTGTGTGTGTTTGATGGGAAAAGTAGAGACCTCAAGTTATTTTGCCATGCATCAAAGCAAGTTAGTGGAAAATAGCTAAAAATCAGAGTTCTGTTTAGTATTTCCTTAGTATTTCTTTTTACTACAACTTAACAGCCATAGGCTCAGGTGTCTCTGGGCTTGAATTACTTTTTCAAGTGGATCAAGCTGACCTGGGGAGCTTTTCCCCAGCACAGGAGAGAGAGACTCTGGTACCATCTGTTTCCTGGGTACTTTGGCTTCTGTCTTCATACAAAGCTGTGTCACCAAAGTGTGAGAAGTGCTGTGCACACAGAGGTGTCTGCACTGGGCCCAGCAGGCAGGACTTTGCCGTTCTAGTCATCCTGAATAAGCCTACCAATGAGCTGATGTCGAAACTCTACCATGTGCCAGTGTTAGGCTAAGTAGTTCATGTATACTGTAATATGTAATTCTCATGACAAACCTATGAAATGGGTGTTATTACTCTCATTTTAAGGCTTAGAAAAATCAGTTATGTACCCCACAGTAAGTTTCTGGTCCATCTGACTTCAGAACCCCTGTGTTTTCCTTTTGAATGCATTACATACATAGATGTGTTAAGAAATGTCATTATCGTGCTGTGTCCATGATCCATACAGAATTGTCCAGCGTTTAAATAGGAAATGCATGCCATTCATCGGGGCTTTCCTGTCTAATGAATAACATGAACATTTCCCAACACCTTGATAAACCAAACCTTTTGCCTCAAGTAGGGGCTGGTGACTTTCCCTACTTATCACAGCAAGGAGAAAAATGAGAATTTTCTTTTCAAAGAAAGCTGAGCTGAGTAATAGGCATTGGTAGTGAGCTCTCCCAGGAAGCTATAACTGTGGCTTCCTGGCCATGCCATAAATGAGACATCCATATACCTCAAGGGCTCGGAGCTGGGGCCTGAGTCATGGTTGCAGCTGCTAACACGGTGTGAATGTTGAAAGCTCTAATCAGACATCCAGGCGTTGGCTTCACAGTTGCTTTCCCTTTTGATGAGGAAATATGCAATTCCTTAGGGGGCGAATGTCAAACGTTCATAAGGAGAGAAGCATCTGAAATATCTATGAGCAATACTTATTCATAGAAATCATTTATCTAGAATCTCTATATCCTTTCCAGCTCCAGGATCTAGCTGTGGCATTATCTGTCACCACGCAGCACCCATATATCCTCATGCTCCTTCTATTTATATGCATGAAATCTATCTCTCTAATTGTTTTCAAATCTCTAACTAGTGGGAACGGTAATTCACCTCCTGCTGGATAGCGGCACATGCTTCCCCCAACTGCTGATTCTATGGTAAAACTCTTGGCAAGTTATTTGTCCATCCATAGTTTCTCCCACAGCCATCAGCAACTACACAGGTTTCTATTTATAATATCCAGCCTGATCGATGTTGGGCTGTGTTCCTTACCAAGCACGTTTTTCATGTTCACTTTTTTACTTTCCACTTCATCTCACCATTTCATAAATGTCTTCACGTCTGTTTATCCTCAGCAATGACTGTTATCTAATGCTTGTGGCCTAAAGAACATTCACTTTAGATTAAGGAGTTGCAAATTCAGATCAAGTCCTTAATTTTATTGGTGTGCCACTTTGGGATAATTTCATACACTATTTGAGTAGCCTCATCTGTAGGATTTGATTAGTAATATTAATCTTACAGCTTTGCATGTAGTGTCGTTCTTTAAAAGGATAAGTTATAATTTATATTATCTGCCTATAAATGCTGTTTTTCTGTACAATATACTTTTCTTAAAGAGCTATTTACATTCATAACATTTCTTAAGCACTTACTTTGTGCAGAGACTGTGGTTTGTATTATTCATCTCACTTAATTCCCAAATAATTCTAAGAAGTAAGTGCTGTTGTTATTGCAATTTCATAAAATGAGAAAGCTGAATTCCATAGAGGTGGGTAGCCTGGACAAGCATACACAAGTAAGAATGGCAGGAAGGAGTATTCCAGCCCCAGCTTTTTGAATCCAAATTACCATGTAGACTCTTAATTCTCGAATCTTCAACACCCTGGGCAGTTCTCAGCTCTGTGAATTCAACCTGATTCCATGAGCTACAGCTATCTGTGCAGTTATATTTATTTTTTTATAGTCTGTAATAATAGCTATAGTTGGTTTGAACCAAGTGAATGCTTGGAGTTGGCTATTTCCAACACACTCGTTTCTTCTTAAGAGTATGGCTGGCACATTGAGGACAATGATGAAGCTGTAATACAAAAATAGCTAATATTTTTGGTGTTCTCACCCAGTGCCAGCACACAATAGTAAATACTTAACATATTATATTGCTTGATCCTTACAATAACCCAGTGAAATAGGTAACATCGTTACCCATCTGTATAAATGGGGAAACTGAGGAAAAGAGAACTTTAAGTAATATGGCCAAGGTCACAGTGATAAGAACTGTTAAAAGTAGGACTTGGATCCTGGTATTGTAGCTCCAAAGCCTGCCTATAGTTTGAATAGTTACTAAACCTCTTTAAGCTTCATTTAAGCTACCCATATAATGGAAATAATAATATTACCTATTCAAAGAGTTACAATAATTAAAAGACACACTGTGCTTGAGACAGTCCTTGGCACACAGAGGGATGAGCTCGATATAGGTTCATCATCCTCATTGGCAGCTGCTGGATCATAAGCTTCCTAAGGGCAGGTACCATCTCTAGTTCACTGCTGTTTTTCCCACAGCACTCAGCGTGTTGTCGCCTACGGGTGGTGCATGATAGATGCCTTTGAGTGGAATTGAGGGGAGAATATATACCTTCAATGGGGATCAGAATCCCCTAGAAGAAATTTGGAAGAAGTGGCCTTCAGAGTACCCAGGGGATGGGGGCAAAGTGGGGTTATTTCATAGGCATTTTGCCATCTGTGCCATAAAATCAATTGACGCCCCCACCAGCTCTTCTCTTAAGAAGGCCTACCTCTTGGAACTCCACTGACTTCCCTCAGGGCAGGGGCAAGACTGATGTAGCTCCCCACTCTCCCTGCAGGGATTGGCTGCAAGGATAAGAGCAGCAAAAGCCAAAGAACTGGGGGAAGCCAAGCCTCTTCCTCGACCTCTTCCACCTCACTGCTGCTTTTGCCTACCAGAGACAGAGGCAGTATAGACTTTCCTCTGGTAGGTGGTGGGCCTGATAACATCCTCAGAAACAGAAGAATCGGCTCTTCAAGACAAACCTGTGCCCCCATAGGTCTATGCACGTGCACTCACATACACACGCTCCTAGACTCACAGACAAAAAGGAAATTCAGTGAAGGCTGAAACTACCAAAAATCAAGCTCCTTGGGCCTGGTGGTGGAAAAGCAGCCTTGGCTGCAGGACCAGGCGCCGAAGCATAATTTGTAGTCATGTAATGCCAACATGCCTGGATGGCAGTGTAAAACATTTATAAACCAGGCCCTAATGAGCAGCCTCTGAGCTTTATGACTGCATTTAACTCTTTCTTGCTTCTTGAATGGTAGGAAAAAGGGAGAAATCTTTTTTAAAAGCATGCCAGGAGAGAAAGAGGGAAACCATGCTGCTAACACAAAGGGAATAAAGAGGGGCAGCTCTGGGTGCAGTGATGATGATGATGATGATGATGGCTGCAGTGCATTGAGATCACACCATGTGCTGGGCACTGAACTCAGAGTCAAATACAAATCATCTCCTATAATCCTAAAACATGGCCCGGTGTTGGGGAGGAAGGATGGTGTTCATTGTCTTCCCTTTATAGATACAAAACTGAGACTCCAGAGAGTAGCTTACCCGAAGTTCACAGTTGGTGCATGGCTAAGCTAGGTGTGTAGAGCTTTGGGATATTCAACCCCCATGAATCAATTGTTAAGTTAGAGCAAAAGGACATTTCTGGATCTGACCAGACCTGAGCAAAGCTCAGAAGCACATGCCTGGACACGTTTAACTGGTTTCCACTTCAGATCAAATCCTCTGGCTAATGGTGCAGGGGGAAATCTCAGCACTTCATTTTACAGACAGAAAAACTGTTCAAGGAATATCTTTAACTATTCCAAGATCACACAGCTGAGAAGGGCCAGAGATAGAATCAGGAAGCCAGTGTGTCTGACTGCAAAGCTTTCTGCTGTCTCTAGAAGACCGAGATGTTGAGGTCTGAGTATTCACCTTCCATACTGACATCCATGCTGCAAAATGCTCCCCACCAGGTGTGTATTTTTCTTATATACTTTCTGCCACATGCTACATCCCTTCATGACATCTAAGGTGACACCTCCAGACCTGGTACATCTGGCCAAGCCTCTCATGACAAGCCTTATGTCCTCAGCACCCTCACAGAGTGAAATCTATCTAGATGGAAGAGGATTTTACCAAAAACTGGCAGCATTGATATTTGGACCAAAAGGATTATGCTGCAGCATGGATTTATGGCACCACACTCTATCTGAGAGACTGATTTTAGGGGAAAGGGCTAAAGGTCACACTCATCTTCACCCCACCTTGTGTGAGAACAAGTCTCTTTTATAAAGAGAGATTTTCCCCTTAACTCAGTGTCTCTGTCTTGTTCATGTTTTATGCCCTGGTACCGGGCACACTCCTGCTGAATCAGTGCCCAGGAATGTTCCCAGCACAGATGTGGATGTCTGGTTATCACTGCCTGTGGGAAAGGCCTTGCCCAGAGTGTGACCAGAGCTGCTTCTGGCATCCAGGGTGACCGGCCGTGCTAGAAACCTTCATCCATAGATTTGTCATGGCTAGACCCATATATTGGCTTTCTCTAAGAAATGTTCTCTAATACAACAATTAGTTTTAACTCTTCTCTCATCCATATGCCTTAGGACTTGCCTTAATGAACAATACAGCAGCACAGCAAAATAGGAAAGTGATGAGCTTAGGCAGCAGTCTGGTCTGAAATCTTTGTTCTAGACTTGGAAGCTGTATGACCTTAGAAAAGATCATTAGCCTCTCTGAGGTTCTAATTCATCTCTGTAGAATGGGAGTATAATATTTACCTTTCAGAATTGCCCAGTCTGCTTCAATGATTAAAGGTAGCCCCCAAGTAGGTGGCCTTATAAAGGAGATATAGAGGTCAAGTGTCCACATAAGCTAGTCTTGCAAACCCATCCACAGCACCTGAACTCATACACACAGACTCATAGACACAGTCCATCTCCAGGAACTCAGAATCCACGAACCCACTTTAGTCTCCCGGTTCTTCATGGCACTTACCACCTCTGACATACTCAAGATTTTGCTGATTTTAACCTGTTCCTGTCACCCCACCTTCCACCTGAACATGTCAATTTTTAGAGAGCAGGATGGTTTGTCTCTTCGTTTGCTATTAAATCCCAAGTGCCTTCAACAGTGTCCTGAACATAGGAGATTCTCCAGGAATGTTTGGTGAATGAATGGATAAGTCATTATTACCATACTGTAGGTTAGACAACCTCCTACCCCCCTGCATGCACACGTGCATGCACACACATGTGTACACAGGAGCATGCTCTTGCTCACACACACACACGTGTGCACAGGGGCATGCTCATGCACACACATACACACACACCTGCAAACTGGGAACTGAGAACTCCCAAGGTCAGAACCTGTTTCTCATTTTTTTCTGGCCCCGGACTGTAGCCCTGTGCAGAGTGCAATTTAAAGAAACAATTCTTTGGGTTGGTAAACTCCCAGTGCTATTCCCTCGGGCCCCATGGCATTGAGTTTTAAGAGACTGTGTTAAATCTAACTTTTCAATATTTTTCTTCACTGTAACATCTTCTTCTGAGAAATTATTTCTTCATTTTTATTCTGAGCTTTTGCCTTTTTTTCTTGTTATACCCTCATGTAGCACCGAACACCATGTCTTCCTCCTGAGGGTTTACGTTGAAATCTGTGCTACAGATATTGTATCACCAGTGCAGCCTTATATACGATTTGTCAAAGTAGTGTCAGGGGAGCGCAGGCTGTGTATAGTGGCTATAAGGTGTTACGTGGGCAGAGTGAAGAAGAGGAACTGGAAAGACTGCTTTGGAAAGAGAAAAATTCTGCCAAGGGCTAATAAGAAAAGCAGAAGCCTAAGACTACAGTGCCAAAAAAATATTTGTGAAAGAAGAGACTCAGTTATAGGTGTGGTGAACAGAGTATAGAATACAAAGGAAGCCAGATGGAAATAAATGAAGAAATGGATTCTGGATTGAATTGGATGTATTTGTTGTCATGTCAATTGATATTTATTGAGACTTTCTAGGTGCCACTCCCATCCTGAGGGCTGGGTGTATCCAATGACAAAGGCCCTGTCTTGGAGCCTAGTGGAGAGCCAGCTATGAATGGAAGAGTTGCATTGTAGGCATGAAAATAGTAACGACTACCAATGGTACCACAGGAGGTTCTGCTCTCTGGAATGGTCAGGGAAGGCCTCCCTGAACAGGCCATTTGTGAGTTGAGATTCAAGGATGGGAAATAGTTAATCAGGTAAAGGAAGGTAGGGAGCATTAAAGAACGTTCCAGGCAAAGGGGATAATATGTGGAAAACCTCTGTATTGGGGAGAAAACTTTTAAGAGGAAATCAAAGGAGGTCAAATGGCGTGATCAAGGGGAGAAGGTTGGAGGGATGGGTAAGAATCTCATGTAGAAGAGAAACACAGTCATGGAGGGAGGATGGCCTTTCCTGGAAGAGTGAGTAGAAACCTTAAAATTTTTTAAGTTTATGTTGGGTTAACATGTAGAGAATAAACAGTAGAATAAGGATTCTCAGTTGGAAAATAATGCCAGACTCCCACTAAGAAATAACGGTGGCTTGACAGCATGCTGGCCATAGGGGAAGGAAGGACTAAATTGGTGACAAATACAACATGGCAAGTGACAGAAGTTTCCAGCACGGAGCCAGGGTTTATGGATTGTGCAGTTGGATGGCTTGGGAGCCAACCACAGGGGTGTAGGGCCACTGGATGAGGACAAGGTAGGTACAGAGAAGAGCACATGGGACATTAGGACGAAACTGGGCTTCACCCTTCTCTAGTCATGAAAATTTCTGCCATGAACATCTCCTCTTAGAGCTCATTTTCTGCATTCCCAAGTCAAGATAATATAGTGCAGTCTAGGTCACAGGATTGTTGTAACAAAAAGAGAAGGAAAAAAAATACATGAGTATACAGTGCAGCACGTGGCTGTGAGCTTAGGTTCCACGGAGAACCATGGTCCTGCCTTACCGACTTCATGATCTCAGGCCAGGCAATTAACCTCTTGGCATGACCATCTTCTCTGTGGAAGGAAAACAAGTAAGGGTGGCTGCTGGGCACTTTGCTGTTGAAGGGCAATGCCTCCCTTGTGTTGGCCCCAAAGTCAGTGCTCCATACACACAGTCTACTGGAGTTCCAGAAATGTATCCCTTTTCTGTTTGGCAGAAAGAATAGGGAATGACAGTGGGAAGGAGCTTTTAACCATGAGGAAAATAATTGCTTCACACAGACACATGTGCCCATTTCTGTCCATGTCTGTTTTTGCCACTCCTCTTTTAGATCAAAACCTCTACTTTCCAGTCCATAAAATGGGGATAAGGTTTGTTTCTACTTTATCTCCCTGTAACCAAGAGGAGGCCACTGAAGAAGAGAACTGATGGCGATTAGCAGTGTCTATGCTGTGGGAGGTAGCACAGGGCACTGCTTCCAAGCTCACTCAGGGAGCTGGCGTTCTCCTTCTCAAAACTTAAAGAGGCATCTCAGCCTTCCCCAGGGAAGCAGGGACAGAGGAGCCAGGAGATAATTAAAGAGAGAGGGAGGTGGGCAAAGAGCTAACAGTGAACGCCAGTCTGCCTGCCTACCCTCCACCCTTTTGCTACAGTGTCACACCAGGGCCCCTCCACATGGATGAGAAACTAGGTACAGGAACCGTGAGAGGCCATACTTGGGGAGCAGTTTATCTCCGGAGGCTGAACCTTCCCAACGTCCTTACTAATCTCAGCTCCGGGGTTATGAAGCCTGCCATGAGGGATGAGTTATATTTTCAATAAGTCATTCTAGCTAATCAGACCCGTTCATCCCGAGCAGCCAGAAGAGAGAGGGCAGGATAAACCGCTCTGCAGTGCCTGAGTGGGAGTCCTGGGTGAGGAGAGAACCCCTGGCCAGGGCCTCTGCCACACGTGTGTTCTTTCATCTCTCCTTCCCTTGGAATTGGCACAGAGGGAGACGCGCACTGTGTGAGCACAGGAAGATGACGGGAACTGTGTTTGATAAGGTTATGATTAAATCAAGGTTTTTGCTCTAATTACACTGCATTTAAATAAATGCAGCCTAGTAAGTAATTGTAATTGATGTGCAATTAAACATGTATTTATATCACCATTGCCTTTCTCTGTGGTGCTGTTTATCCCACTCCCCATTGGGGCTGGCAACACTGAGACCGGCCTATTGCCCAGGAGGAGGAAGCCCAACCCCACGCCCCCACCATGGATGCCTGCTTCCAGCAGGGGATCCAGGGGAGGGGGAGCAAAAGCTGGATTGATTAGTCCCCTGAATCTTTAGAAAAGAAGACCCACACATCTATCATTCAAGCCCTGGAACTCAAGGGACACTCTCAGAAATACCATCATATTCATGAACATATGGTTTCCTGGCTCTCCTTGGCTTGATATTAAGCTCCTTGGGTCTTTTATTTATGTGATTTGTTTATCTCTCACTACCTGGTCCTGGGTTTCACACAAAATAGCTACCTGCTATGGACTTGTGGAAATAAACTTCAAATGTTATCATAAAATCTTCCATTGGGTAAATGTAATTTATTCTTCTTAAGAATAAGAAAGGTAGTCCCAAGGTGATGACTACGCTACTGAATTTAAGATTTTAGACCTTGACCCTTTGTCAGGCAAACTGGTAAAAAATGATGCAGAAAGCATCTCTCTAAGGTACTGTGTCCTTCTTCCCACTTTTCCCTGTCTCTATTTGTCCTTAACCTTTGAGTAGAAGGCAAGTTTCTCATCTTTGCATGCCAGTGGAACATTATACTGAGACACGGTCCAGGGGGGTAGCAAATCACAAGCAGTTGAGCTATCATGGAAGCCATCAAAAAGCAATGATGAAGATCAAGGGTGGGTTGGGGGTAGATCACAACTGTGTAACTTCTCATGGGAGTTTTCAAAAATCAGTGATGATCGTCAAGACGCTGGGTGGAGAATCTTTGAGAATTTCTAGGTGTTTTAGCTACGTCAAAGACAAGACCCAAATATTGCAAGATAGGGAAAGAGGAACAGGTAAGAAACTGCACAGAGATTCAAGCTCTGTTTATATTTCAGTGAATGCTTATCAATGCTCCTTGAATAAATTACAAGGCTGAAGGAACTGACCCTTAGGATGCTACTAGTGTAAACCACACAGAGGAAGAAAATCAGCTTAGCCAAAGGATTAAAACAAAATAAAGGCAGATTTTTTATATGTAATGCTGAGATCAAAGTGGATTGTTTATCTGGGACCTAGATGAACATGATAACTGGCTCCCCTGCAGATCTGATGGAACGTACCAGTTGGGCCTCTTGTCACCCATCAGAGTGCTAATTAAGGAGCCAGAGAAATGCCACCGTCCACCTCATCTGTTTGTGCTCTCCTGCTGAAAGGACACCATGCATCTCCCTGACAGCTAGTCATTACAAGAGCATATGGGCACCTTAGGCTTCTGCCAGGGACAGCTAAGCCCCTACGAACCCAAGCACAGCTCTCAGCCACACTGGCCTGTGCGGCAGCTGCCACTTCAGTGTTCAGGAGGGACGTACCCTTTCTGGTAACACTTTTGAATCCCCAAATGAGTGTAGTGAGACAAGCCAGAATATGGTAAGAGTAGTAGCAGCAGAGAAAAATAGAGGGGAGGGAGAAAATGCTGGATGTGTGTTATTGAGACTCTCTGAGTCCAGTTTCAAATCCAAGACATGGGAAGGTACAAAATGACTTTCAGCATGGTAAAAAACATGCAGTCCTTGCCACTTGTATAGCACTTAGTTACTGAGTACTCCCCTATGCAGTATTTTATTTGACCTTTATCCTCTAGCAGGAATGATTATCTCTAAGTGATTAATTTAAAAAATACTGAGATCCAGAGAGGTTAAGGAATTCTTCAAGGTCATAGTCCTATATAAATGACAGGGTTGGGAGTAAAACCCAGTTTTTCAGATTTTTAGTCTGAAGTTCTTGCAAAGCCAGTCAAATAAATGGGCACAAGGGATCCTTTAGGAGTGAAGGAAATGTTTTAAAACTGGATGTAGGGATGGCTGCTCTATTCTGAATTTTACAGAAATCATTTATACACTTAAAAAGGTGAGCTTTACGGTATGTAAATTACATCTCAATACAGCTTTTACAGATAAAGGCAGCCAAGTGTAGTAAGCAGAGCCTGGGCTGTGGTGTCATTATACCCAAATCTGATTCCAGCTCTTACGCCTTGGGTGACATTGGCCCAACTTCCTCCATTTCTTTAAACATCAATTTCTTCATCTGTAAAATTGGAATAATATTATCTACTTCTCAAGATTGCTGTGAGGATCTGGCACTAAAGCAATAATAGCTAATTTTATTTCTGTTATTTCTGATGCCTAGAAATTGGGATATAAAAAATAAGGTAATTAGCTCTCTATTGCTTGCTTAACTGCTAATGTATATTCCTGGACTTTGTATGAACATCAGCCATGTGGTATCATTTTGGTCAAAGGTCTAAATCATTGCTTATAATTGGCATTCAACTAATAAATAACAGTGATTCTACATAACAAGGGCATATATATCCTCACCTTCCCCTGAGCTATAGGTTATAAAAACTTGGTCAATCATCTGGGAGGTGTAAGAATGCTGATGCCTCGGGCCCTGCCCCAGAGATTCTGATTTAATTAGTATGGAATGTGGCCTGAGCGTTGAGATGGTCAAATCTTCCCCCAGGTGATTATAATTGCAGCAAAGTTAAGGAACCACAACTTATTGGCTTTCAACTCTGACCCACCTGGGGAGCTTTAAAAACAACTAATCCTGAGCCTTACACCCAGAGATTCTGATTTAAGTGGTCCTGGGTGGGGTGTGTGCTTGTTAAAAGTTTCCCCGGTGATTCTAAAATACAGCTAGGCCTGAGAACCACTGTTTCAAACCATCCCCACAGGCGAGAAGCCTTACAGGTAGGGTCCATGCCATGACATCCTGCCTCATTCCTCTCTCCTGCTCCCAGGAAAGAGGTTCGTTCACAACATAGCATGTTGGCCACCCCATTATGTTAGGTAGGTAGTTATAAATTGGGCTTTCCTGGGAAGACGGATGGGGTAGAGCACCCAGACCTCCAACTTGACATCTCCACCTTAATTTTTCCCCAAGTGATTGCTCAGACCAGTGGAGGAGGAACCACCCTACTGCTTACCAATCAGAACTTAGCGTGCCAACTGCAAACAGGTGCAGAGGACTCTCTCACCTACAACAGATGCAAGAGAGTCTTGAAGGCAACCTAGGATAGGCAGAAGACTGGTTCTAAGGTGACCTTTGGATCATGAGATGGGAATGACCCAGGAGGTATAAAAGAGAACTGCCAACCCCAACCTTGTCTCCTTGCCCTTGTTGTGACAATGGGGGCCATTTTCTATCTATAGGGAATGTATCTTACTTTGTTAACTTCCTTACTCTGTAAACTGAGAGTAAGGAATAACTTACTGAATAAAGTAAGTTTCTTCTGAAACTTACTGAATAAAATGGCGTTCCTTTGCTAAAACTTTCCTCACTCTTCTCAATTATTTCACTTACTACCTGGAGACACCACCACGCCAATCTGACAATTAGATGTTGCCCTCAGCTAACTAGTCACAGGCTGGCTGTAGTGAAGCAAGCCCTGGAATGTTCAGAAGCTCCAAAAATGTAAGGAGGATACATATAATGATGATAACCTGCCTTGCAAAAAGGGGCCTTGGGAGGCAGGCTAAGTGTTCTTCAAGCCTCATGGTCTATATAGTGCCTGGGGGCTTAGAGGTGGCTCAGAATAGAGTTTCCAAGTGATGCAGTTGTCATAAGGTGCTTTTAGGAGACTCTGAGGAGATGACACATCATCCAGACAACAATATTTATGGAGTATCTCAATGTAATAGGTGCCATGACAATGGAGAGCAAGAAGGACATTGTCACTTTCTCAAATTTTTAACAATAAAAAAGAAAAACAGGCCAAGGTGAGTGGATTGTTTGAACTCATGAGTTCAAGACTGGCCTGAGGAAAAGTGAGGAGCCCCTCCCATCTCTACTAACAAAATAAAAAAACTGAAGCAAGAGGATTGTTTGAGCCTAAGAGTTGGAGGTTGCTGTGACCAGTGATGCTACAGCACTCTACCCAGGGTGACAGCTGGAGACTCTGTCATTGAATGAATGAATGAATGAATGAATGAATGAATAAATAAATAAATAAAAACCTACTATTGCTGCTGGAGGCAAACCACTTACTAAAATGATCCTGAGCTTCCTACTACCTCTCTCTTTCTATGTGAAACCCAAATCTCTGCTGGCCACCCTGGGAGCTCCAGAGGGGCTGCTCCAGCCCTTGTGCATGAATGTCTGTCACAGACCCCACTGCTCACTGTCCCAGGCCTTTCTGATCCTGCTCAAGTTGATGCCCTGCCTTTCTTTCCTGCTGTTGCCTCTACCCAGGCCCAGAGGCTTTCTGATAAGCTAGTTACCACTCTAGAGAATGAGGATGGGAGAACTGGAGGGTTCCAGGAGTGAAGTTGAACTGACCCTGACAGATGTGCTCAAACAAACTTGTCTCATAAAGAAGTTTTTAGGAAATCCTGAAGACACAGCAAGTCACAGTCACTGAACAGATTCACTGTATACCTTTCAGTTCAACTCTACATTGCCACTTCTCAATGCAGGGTGGACTGATAATGTTGTGCCCTTGACACAGACGGAAATTTCTGTCCTCAATGTTTTCCCCATCAGAGTCATTTGCAGACCCCTCCTCTAAGGCTAGGAGGACAGAGCAAGCCAGTTCTAGTAGACTTAGCTTGAGATAAAATCATCCCCTGGACCCAAATCCTGGTGATTTATAGTCCTGGGAACCAGAGAACCCATGGGTCCAGCTCTCAATTCCCTCCCAGGCCTTTATATTCTGCACTCCTTTTTTCCACTTCTTGCCCTCTTTCTGAAAATGGTATATGAGAGTGATGCTATCAGGAACGCACTTAGAAGAGATAAGCACAAGTGATCCTTCCATTGCTGTGATTTGTGACATCATTCACCCTTAATCAGATGATCTAAAGCACCTTATCAATCTAGTCTAGTCAATAATTGACCAGAAAGCCTCTCCAAACATATTTTAGAGGTCATCCAGGAAACTATTATTGATTTTCTATAATCTAGTTTCCTTATCAATAAAATGGGCATGGCAATAATTAGTGAGATAACGAACGTCATATGGTACCTAATTATCTTAAATGTCACCTATTATTATTATTGTTTTCACCACAAGGAAAATAGTTTTTTAAACTTTATTTTATCTTAATTTTCTTTTAGCTTTTGGAATGATTACTTGGTATGAAGTGTAATTAATGAATGCTTGCTATCTGCCATGTAGCTCATCATTTTGAGCATGTGTATTATCTCACTTAAGCCTTAACACTGTATCATTTAGGCACCCTTACAACTCCCATTGTATAATTAAGGCAAATGGCCAAAGAGAATTTAAGCAACCATATCAATAATTATTCCATTTGTTAATAAAAATGTTTGACAAAGCCCAGAGGAAAATAAAAAGAGAGAGAATGAAAGAGAGAGAAATAGAGACCAAGCAAAAAGGTGGGTTTGATAAGGAATGATCTGAAACAGGAATAAACAAAACAGAGGCAGCATAGCAGGCAAACAATTGGGTATTTTCATCTTTGGCAAAATTAAGTTCTGTTCACAAAAATGACATGTGATAGGTCTTGCAGGAAATGCATGAAAAATTGGAATGGGTGGGGCAGACAGGAAAGAGATAAGTTGGGAAACCAAATATGCTAAAGCAATGAGCATGTCCCCTACATTTTAGTAATCCCTCCAACATTTAATCCATGCCACATGCAGACACCATTTAATGAAATGATGGGCGAAGGACTGAGTAAGTAATGGTTGTACCTTAAGGCACCACGAATGGTAACATCTTGCTATGTATCCAGCTGTGAAAAAATGCCCCTTTTGCATCCAGTTATCAGCACATTTCAGCTCTTCTAAATGGGTTTTATACACTGGAGAATCATTGAACAAAGTTCTCTTACTCTTCCCATTGAATACATTGGGTTAAGGAGGGGATTGAGAATCACACAAGGACATAAGTGGATAAATTTATGCTGTGGAAATTACAAAGAGAGCATTGAAGCCCCCTAGCACAGAAGGATGGGAGAAGCAATGGGAAGATTAACAAATTTTTTTTTTTTTGCAGTTTTTGGCTGGGGCTGTGTCTGAACCCGCCACCTCTGGCATATGGGCTGGCGCCCCACTCCTATGAGCCACAGGTGCCGCCCATGATTAACACAATTTTCCTCATTTTCAATATCGTAAAACACAAAGCACCCCAAACCCCAGGTCCAGGTCCTTTTATGACTCCTCATTAAAATTAAAGCATACTATAGACAAAGGTCTTACTTACTCTGCTTCTAAACCAAGCTGCTGAGGCAGCAGAAGCCTTGCTGTCCTGAGAGCTGCCCAGTGCATGCTGTCTGGATGAGAATCTGGATTCAGAGGCTAATGGCAATGGCCCCAGCAGATCACAGTTACTAATCCTGACATAATCTGTGGCATGCCTATCCCCTTCAGAGCATGGAAGTGAAATTGCCCAGAGCTGCGATTTTCTCTATTCTAGACATAATTTCATTTTTATCCATAATAAGATCTATCAGGTTTTGAGCAATCCTGATATTTTCCTTATGATTTGCATAAGATTAGCCAAAAAAATAAAAATTAATGCAACCCACCGCTTTATTTTCATAACCTCTTGTTCTAATTATCAAATGCCCTCGGATTTGGTGGCTGCTAGCAATCCTGAATTTGAATTCGCCAGCCCCCTGCTGGTTTGTATGCTACTCTTCTGTGGAAGGGATGGTTATTTATCATGCCAAATGTAATCCCAATGTACTCAGCAGCTAGAGGAACTGCTTCTTAGGGATTCTTCCTACACACTTGCAATTTCCTAAGGCAAAGCAGAGAAATCTATGTAAACTGGAACCACACAACACTAAAATGTGCTGTAAATTGGACTCATTTAAAATTTCACACCACCAATCTTTTCTCAGTCTCCTCAAAAACTGATGATGATAAACCAGAGCATTCTTAGAATAGGTTTCAATGGCAAAGTCTTCCCACTAGGTATTCAGTAGCTCTTCATATTGAATAAGTGCCCATCTTGGATCTGGAATATCCATGTTCAAACTCTAGCTTAGCCATTTATTAGCTCTGTGGTTTCAGCCGGGTTGCTTACTGATTTCAGTTTCCTCATCAGTAGGACTCCACAGATGAAAGTAGTGGTGTTTTTGCACCATTCTGATGCAAATACCTTTGTTGTAAAATGATTTTTGGTTTTCTGGATATATACGTGGTAGAGGAATTGCAGGTTTGAATGGCAAGTCTACTTTTAGTTCCTTAAGTGTTCTCCAAATTTCTTTCCAAAAAGAATGTATTAGTTTGCATTCCCACCAGCAGGATGAAGGAGGAAACAGGAGGGTGTGGAGAGGAGAAGGGGAAGGGTAATTGGTGGGACCTCCCCTATGATGCATATTGCGAGGGGACATGTCAAATCTATTAAGAGTAGAGTATAAATGTCTTAACATAATAATTACGTGAGAGGAAGGTTATGTTCACCAGTTTGATGTAAGCATTCCAAATTACATATAAAATCAGCACATTATACCCCATGAATGCATTAATGTACACAGTTATGATTTAATAAAAAAAATTAAGAGGAAAAAAATTAAAAAAAGTACCTAAAAATAGCACCTGGAATGTAGATAATACTTAAGAAATGTTGGATTTTATTAATATTATTGTCATCTTTTTCCCTGTGTATATTTCTATTGCTATCATTAAGACTGAAAGACAAATATGTTTGTGATATTAATCCCAAATCTCACCCACAGAAATTTAATACAGTGTTTTGTTTCACTACTTTATGACCGTGGATTGTTAAGCCTGAGACCAACTAAAGTCTACTGAAAAAGCTCAACTTTCATTGTTGCTCATTTAATGGGATGATACAGTCTTGTGTAATCCATTCTATAAAGGCAATCACAGTTACTTGAGTGAGACCACACCTGCCGTCTATCGTGTTTAGTTCTGGGGAACATGTATAAAAATTCAATATTAGTAACCCAAGTAAGGATCAAGATGATGAGGGGACTTGATACCATATAATAAGAACAAGCAGAAGAAGCTGTCTTTGAATACACCCACAGGGTGAACTTAGCAAGCAAAAACCTTCACATAGCTATTTCAAATATGTTTACAGGATGAAAAGAAACTATGTTAAAAGAATTGAAGGGAAGGCTTGGCACCTGTAGCTCAGCTGCTAGGGCTCCAGCCACACAGGCCAGAGCTGGTGGACAACAATGACACCTACAACCAAAAAATAGCTAGGCACTGTGGCAGGTGCCTGTAGTCCCAGCTACTTGGGATACTGAGGCAAGAGAATCGCTTAAGCCCAAGAATTGGAGGTTGCTGTGAGCTGTGATCCCACAGCACTCTACTGAAGGCAATATAGTGAGACTCCATCTCAAAAAACAAAAAAATTAAAAATAGAGCAATAGTAATTATTCAAACTAAAAAACACAGAAAAAGTAATGACAACTAAAGAACTGAAACTCAAAGGGTATTATCAATACACATATTTTATGAGTACCAGAAATAAAGAGGAAAGAAAAATGCTAGAAAAGAGGGGGAGGGGCAAGATGGCCAACTGGAAGCAGCTTCCAACAGAGGCTCCTGTGCAAAAGGAAAGATAACCTCCAGAAACTGCCCAACTGACTTGAAGACTGGGAGCCCAGTAAAGAGAGAGAAAGAGAAGTGATAACTGCAGGTCACCTCTGAAGCAAGCTGCGATTTCAAGAAACTAGGCTTCAGACAGAAAAACTGAACTAAAGTTTTCTTCCATTCTGAACTTCTGGAAGTTCCCCACCCCCAACCTGATGCACAAGAAGCCTGACCTCTGCTGAAACTGAGGGAGGAGGACTTGAGGAGCGCCCACTCTCCCTATCTGCCGGACCAGGCAGCCCGCCAGGTAACATACTTGGGGCCCCAACCAGCCCCTGCCAGCCTCCAGACCAGGGACGCTGCCAGGACCCCCGAGTGGCTCCTATCCATCCCCCACCAGGCCTCAGACCACTGCCTGCAGCAGCCAGGAACTCCACCAAGCCTTTACCTGCCACCAGCAGCGGCCAGGAAGTCCACCAGGTCTCCCATGTGGTGCCGATTTGTGCCCTGCCCAGCCTCAGCTCACAGCCCGCAGGGACCCCCACCAACTCTGATCCATGTCCCACGCCTGCCGCCCACAGCAGCCAGGAACTCCACTCTGCCGGGACACCTGTGCAGCCCCAATTGGCACCCCCCTGGACCTTGGCCTGCCACCAGCAACAGACAGGAAGCCTACCGGGATTCCTGCCCAGCCTCGGCTTGCAACCCACTGGGACCCCCACCCTAGCTCCAATCCATGCCCTCCAGGAGTAGGCCCTCCACTTGCAGCAGCCAGGGACTCCGCTGGGCCTCAGCTGGCTGCCTGGCTTGCTGTGGCGAGGGTCTGCTGGGACCCCATGCCAGGCCTCTGCCTGCCACCCACACTGGCCAAGGACTCTGCCAGGAACCTGCCAGGCCTCGGTCTGCCTGCCCAGGATGGGAATTCGAGAGCCACACAACCCACTTCCTCCCCTACCCTCTCTGCCTCCTACCGGCCCTGGCCATCTGGTCAGGAACTCAGGAGGCTGCGCAACCTGCGCACTCCCTCCAGAGTCCTTCTCCCATCCACAAACTGCTGGAGACACGGGCTCCCTTTGCAAAGGCCACCAGGTGCCCCATCCCATGCCCTGCTGCTTGATCTGGGCATGCCACACTCCCGAGCTTCTCCCACAGCCAGAACTCCCTGGGTGGGGCAGTCCCAGAGGAGCTACAAAGGGTCACTCCCTACAAAGATCCAGCAACAACACAGTGATCCTGCCAGAATCTGATCTGGGAGAGACACCTCCCCAACTCTGAGGACAGTCATAGGCAATAGTGAAAAATAATCATGAGGTGGAATCAACAGAAAAACTCTGGCAATATGAATAATCAGAGTAAATCAACTCCGCCAAGGAATGACAAAGT
>CAUYON010034452.1:0-40698 GCA_963573935.1 Arctocebus calabarensis
CTGTATTCATTTGTTTCCTGGCCAAGGAACCCATACACCTATATATACCCTGAGACTAAAGGCCTAAAGGAGGAGATGGGGAAAGACTGGGAGAGAAACGGAGAGAGCTTCTCTCTCCCCACTAGAATTTTCTCCTTCTAACAGAAGCCTTAATGTTTTCTGTATTCTTTTCTTTCTTTTCTGTGAATAAATTCTGTCTTACAAAAAAAAAAAAAAAAAAAAAACAGAAACCTAGACTAACAGCCAAAAAAAAAAATTGAAGTCTGTTAGTAATTAATTGCATGACCAGGGTAGCAGATTCTCAAACTCAAATTTAATATTGAAATAATTTAAAAAAACAGATAGGATTAATAGACATTTGAGATATTTTTGTCCAAAAATCACCCTGCTGATGCACTTTTAGACTCCTGAATCTCAGAAAATGTCTCAGATAATAGACTCATATGGATTTAAGCTGCTATGCTTTTGGATGATGTGTTATATATGAAGAGAAGTAAATAGTTTCTGTCTGAACAACTCCCTTTAATATTTATTTTAGTGTAGGTGTGCTAGTGATGAATATATTGTCAGATTTTATGTGTATGGGAATATTTCATTAACATTTTGAAAGATATTATCAGTAAGTATAGATATCTAAGTAAACATAATTTTGTTTTTCTTTTCAATATTTTAAAGATGATTTCTTCTTTTCTCTTCTGCATTAATTTTAATAAATAGTATGTTGTTACTCTTACCTTTGTTCTTTGGTATATAATATGCCTTTATTTCCCCCTCTGAGTGCTTTAATTGGTTTTACTTGCAAATAGTGAATTTGAAGAATTTAATTATTGAGGCATACACTTTATAAAGTGATTCAAATAATCTTTACATCCTGATATTTAAGTGCTTTTGTAATCCCCTATCCTTAAAACTTGTGTTTGGGAGATGTGACTTGTTGTAGTCAAATAAATATAATGTAATATAAATAATCTTATAGATGGTGACTTCTATCTTGCTTGCAGAATTTCTCTTTGGCTGGCTTTGATGAAGCAAGTTGTTACATTAGAAGTCCTACCTGGGAAAGAATTGAGGAAATCCTCCAGCCAACAACAAGCAAAGAACTAGGTCTCCCAGATTAACACTCCTTGAGGAACCAAATCATAGAAACCACACATTTGTGAGCTTTAATATGAATCCTTCCCCAGTCAAGTCTTCAGATGAGAATTCAACACCAGCTATCACTTTCAGTGGAGACTTATGAGAGACCCTGAAGCTAAGAATCCAAATAACCTGGGCTCAGATTTCTGACCAACAGAAACTTTGAAATAACAAATGTGTATTGTTTCAAGCTACAAAATTTTATGTGTAATTTGCTATGGAAAAATAAATAGCTATTATAGTTATAAGATGCATTAATACAATTTTCTTCAAAGTTCTTGTGCCAAGGTTATTATAATTTTGGTGCCAGTGGTATTATAGTTTTCAACAAGTATGGAAAATCATTATTCAGATATTTTTCTGTTTTCTGTTACATATGTATGGTATGTTCTTAAGCAATGATTAATAATCTTTTAACCTAAAATAATTTAATTTTTAAATCATAAAAATTATTTATGTAGCTCAAGTTCTATTTTAGTACTTTTATTCTATCTACTATGTCTCTAATATTTTCCATGTTTCTATTTCATTTTTGGACCTATGGAATTCAGTTATAACAACTGGATTTGTGTGTCTGTGTGTCTGTTCTTGCCTGCTTATTCTAACATCTAGCAAGTTCAGAGTTCGTTTTACTGATACATTTTCACTTTATTATAATGAAAAAAGTTTTTCTGTTTCATTATGTGTCTGTTCATTATTGATTCAATGCCACAAATTAAGAATTTTAATGTGCTGGATGACAAATATTTTAAACTCCTATAAATAAACTTGAGCTTTGTGCGGAGATGTCATTAAATTTCTCCAAGGCAGGTTGATCCTTTCTGGTTTTGATTTTGAAATACAGTTGGCAAAACAATAGCAGAGTTTGGTCTAGAGCCAATTATTCTCTACTCCCAAGGTAAAACTCTTCTGAATGCAACGATGGATGGTGACTCAAGAGGTTTTCCAGTCTGGTTGGTGAGAACAGCCAATATCCCCACTCTTGTATGAGCATTGGAAACTATTCTATATAATATATTACGAGCCTTTCTCCTATGCAGGAGGGAGTTACCTCACCTATGTGTGAAGGACAATATTTTGCTGAATACTTTTTCAGATTCCTAGAACTATCCCTCCATGAAAGTTTCTCCTCTTTAATGTGTTGTCTGCTGAACTCATATCACCTTGGTGTCCCTAAAAATCAGGCTGTTTTCTCAATTCAGAAAGCTTAATGGATACTATCTAGGTTACCCTTCTCTGAAGCAGAGCTTATGTACTATGCACTACTTGAGCCAGTAAGCTTTGGTAATAGCAAAGCTTGCTTTGTTCTTGTTAGAGTTCACTTATCCTTCATTATTTAACGTTCAGTGCCTTGAAATTATTTTGTCACATATATATTTATTTTTTGTCTCACATAAGTGGATACATTTTTTATAACATCCCATTTAAAGGTAGAAGTTCCTAAATGTATCCTTAACATATTAACTGCCATGTGAGTTGTATTTAACTCATGCTAATTTGGAACCCAGACCTCATGCAGCATATAACTCACATGTCTCAAACTTAGGAGCCACATGGTGTGCAAGCAACTCACACTGCCATGCTGTAACATACATGTTATATAATGGGTGGTCCCCTAGGCAAAACTCTGAAATTGGTTTGTGGAAATCTTAATTGTTGCTATTTGTACTGTCAAAATTAATATTAACAATTTAATTCTAAAATTGTGGCTTAAATGAAGTCGATGAATTTCATTTTTCTATTTATGTTTATCTTTAAATTATACTCAAGCCCAACAAGTCAAGAAAAACACTTCACCTGTATGAACTATTTTTCAAGTTTTCACATTACTTTTTACAATACTAATTTTTAAGTTTTTATATTAATTTTTATGTCATAAATGTATGTTTTAGGACCTTTTGTTTTTGATGTTGTTCTATATTTGTACTAAAACACCACAGCCCCAATGGAAAAGGGGAAAAATTATAGGGTTATAGTCACTAGGTTAAAAGTTTTATTTTTCAAATGTTTTTTTGCTGGAGTATGGGAAATATAACTATTTTTTGTATGTCATCCTCCTGTCCTGTGATCTCTCTAAATTCACATCTGAGTTTTAATAGTTGTTCCTGATTTTAGAAAAGACTTTTATTGTATTAACAGTAAATAAAATGTTAGCTACATATTTTTTGCAGATGCTCTTGACCTTGTAAAGCAAATTATCTTTTCTTGATAAATATTGAGTGTTTATATCATTAGTTGACAGTTTTGTAGTATAATGAGTGATTTTCTGCACCTTTTAAGAAGATCAAAGGTCTTTGTCCTTTATCCTATTATATACATGTTAATGAGCGGTATTGGCAATACATTGTTCTTTTGCAATGTTTGAAATTTTTATAGCCTCACTGATAAAGTTGAAACATTTTTCCATATAATTTTTAATAAGGATTTCATAGTAAAAAAGTTATTTTGTTTCCATAATTTTTAAATTCAGTTGTCAATAGTAAATGATAAAATTTTCCCTTTCCTTTTCTACTAATTCTTGCATTTTTTTGTAAAGAGATTGTTAATCTCTTAATCAGGTCCTCAGTAGGAAAAGAAGCCTAAATATAGTTTGCATATATTATTGCCTTTTAAAGGAATTTTATGATTGCCTGCTTTTATAGTATATGATAGTGGATTTTTCCTAATTACTCTGATGTATAGTTTCCCTGTATTTCTGCACATTTAAATATAAATTTAATTTTTAAAATATTAAATAATAAGGCAGATGGCATGAAGACACCATTTGTATGAGTGACACATGAATGACAAAAGTTTGAAATTACTGAATTATTAGAAAGCATCCTTATAATATCTTTTAAAATTAAATATATACATCCAAATTTGATTGATGAGAAAAATTAATGTTAGAAGGATAAATAACTTGTTTTAATTTCATACAGCAAGCAAAGAATAGACATGATTACAATTGAATTCTTCCTCTCCTAGGAAAATCTAATCTGTTAACTGATAGGGTGTTTTTCCTTCAAGTTTTTGGGGGAAATGAAAAGCTACGTTTCTCCTTCAGAAATAAATTACATCTGTAGATTTATCATAGAGATTGACCAGGTAATTCAGAACTGCTGGCTTTATGTTATTTAGACTAGTATGAAAACCTCATGGTTCTTAAGTTGTACTAAAGAATGCGCCACTGCAAAACATTTGTGTCTTTTTGATGAATGTGAAGATCTACCCAGATAGTATTTTGTGTTTAAAAAAAGGCAGCTAGTCACTTATTTGCCCTATAACTGATGAGTGGATATATACATATGCTTCTGAATATCTATTTGACAAATTTAGAACAAATTATTGTTTTCATTCAAACCAACTATTATAATCATTGACTAGCGTGCAGTCTTAAATGGGAGAAGCATTTGAATTTACTCTCTTTGGAACAATTTTGCTAAGATATGTTTTCCACATTGGCAGACTTAATACTAAAGGTATAATAATTCTTTTACTAACAATAGTAGAAGTATAAATTTCTTTAATACTTCTTGATAATCAAATATTTTATTGGAATATTTTGAATTAATAAAGTTAATATGAAGCATATTTAGGTTTTAACTACTTTAACTTCTATTGAAAAAGTTATTATGATTTTATTAATCTCATATGGCATATTTGCACAGTATTTCCATTTCAGGCTACTTTGTGAAAAATATCATAAGTCAAATAAGCTATTAAAAATAAATGTAGATTTTGTCTGAAAGCAAATCAATTAAATTTGATTGTTTATATGGATACCTAAGAACAATTCTAAGCACCCTGGGAGGATGCTGCTCTTTTCTGTACATAGATATTATAAATTTAGGGTTGGATAAGAATATATCAAGCACATGAATCTCAGACATTAAAAATAGTCAAGAATTCTCAAACCATGATGAGCACTACTTAGCAAAAGATCTTTGGATGTGGTTGAAGGTATTGTTTTTTATACTACTTTATGGAAATTAAAAAGTCTTACTAATTTCCATGGTAACAGAGTAGTTTGTAAGCTTATTCTATCAGAAAAAGATAGTGTCTTATGTGTCTCTACATGGTAATTTTTCCTAACTTCAGGCATCTGTCATTCTTTAGTTATGATAATCCTTACAAGCAAACTCTGAAGAAGAGTTATCCTTAATTAGCATGGCATAGGCTGACCTATCTTCCAACAACTGACAGTCTCTCTGTATAGCTTATAGACATAAATATGGATTTATGACACATTGTTAATATATAGATAGATAGATAGATAGATATACACATGCATATATAGTCCCTATGCTGATTATGTTGAAGTAATCATTTACCTTTCCCATTGAGGAGTTTACAATTCCTTTAGCTGGAGTGACTTGACAAATTAGAGACATATACCGTTTAGTGCATAGAAAAATTTCTAATGAGGTTCTTTTGGCAATAACATATTTTGCACCTGAAATCTGGGAATCAAACTCCAATTTAAGGAAACTGCCAAATCACAATAGTAATTAAAGTCACTGAAAACTGTAATCTAAAAGTCAGCATGTTAGATCAGAAGTTTATTAACTCAGCCTGTGAAGCAATCTGCCCATGAAGATTTTGGTTCACAGCCTGAAACCATTTTTTATTTTGACTTAATCATTTAAAGCCACTTGTTTCTTAGAGCTGATAAGAAATATTATGAGATTGTATAGTGAGGATATATTTGAAGATTATCTGAATAAAATTTAAAAAATCTATTGTTTATTGAGAGTCAGCGGCAAATTTTTTAAACTCTCTAGTTCTGTAAAAAATATAAAATATATCAAAAGCGTACATTTTTCCTATCATTCCATTCATATCAGAAATTTATTAGTTCACTCTTTTTTTAAAAAAAAAAAGGACATATATTACTGAGTACTTTGCAGGACTTCTTTAGCAGCTTAGGCTCTGAATCAGCCAGAAAGAAATCTGGCCTGTTGTCAATCTGCTGAATGCTGAATCCTTCATTATCTAATAGTTGAGCTTTAGTTCCCAAGGCTTCAACAGATACTGATGGAAAGGCCACCCACAAGGCAACCTCCAGGTCTAATAGCCTAGTTATTAATTAGTTCTCGGTTATGCCAATCAAGTGATAGGAGAAAAAATTAAAAAGATTAATTTGGAGAAATGTAGTTACATACTGAAGGAAGGTAAAAAATTGCAGTTTAGTAAGGACTGAAAATTCAGGCAAGGTAATGAAATCTAGTCAACTATTTGAGCTGGTACCAAAACTTTCTCTCTTCCAGACTGATGTGTTATAAATGATGCTTAGTTTTCTACTGAATTATGAAATTTCTGTCTACAGTCACTATTACACATTTAAATAAAAAATAATTTCAAAGAAATTAAATCTCAGAGAAATGTTATTGCATGTATTTAAATTATACAACATGATGTATCAATGTACATATATGTAGTGAAATGATTACTACAGTTAAGCAAATTAACGTATCTATCACCTTCCATAGTTACTTTTATTATAGTAAGAGTACCTAAAATCTCTTAGCAAATTTTCGGTGTATAATACAATATTATAAACTACAATCTTCAAGTTTTTCATTAGATCTCTCCATTTATTCATCCTACATAATTGCAAGTTTGTACCCTTTGACTCAGTTTACTTAATTTCCATCCCAACCCTCATCCCTGGTCCCTAATTCTGCTTCTTACTTAAAAAAAAAAAAAAAACACATATGAGTGAGATATGTAAGATTTTTCTTTCTGTGACTGGCTTATTTCACGAAGTGTAATTCTTAAGTATAAAATGATATTGGTCTTATCTGTTTGGCTTAGATTATTTACATACTTGTAGCAATAATGATAACATCCTATTGGCCTTCTTTAGTTTACTGTGCTAGAATTCTTGTGCTAAAATTTCATACTGACCTTTAAAAAGTCTTTTGAGGATAGGAAGCTCAGCTAAATACTGACCACCAAATTTCACCTATTTTACCTATAAATTTGAATGAATTCCTCTCTTCTTGAAGTCTTCAAAGTATCTTAAGAATTCTAAATCTATCAGGAAGATAAGATTTTTTACTCACCTGGAAAAACCTAACTATAGACATTGTAAGTCAGGTACTTTCCCAGGTTTCTTGAAGGATTTTGTTAAGAATTGGTTCCTTGAAGCTAATCTTGATATCGTAAGGGTTTACTCGTACTTAATTAAATGAGCATCATTCTCAAATAGGGCATTTCAGGTAATACTTTGGTTACATATCTAATGTATCAAATCCTGGTAATAAGGAGGATAGATTTTTGCTAAACTTAGTTAGTAAATGTAATGAGTTACCAAATTCTAGAGGGCTCAGGCAGGGAGAAAAATATATGACTTAAAAATGTTTAATTTCTAGTTATAATAACATAAATCAGCAGCCCTCAATCCTTTTGGTACCAGGGACCAGTTTCCTGGAAGATAGTTTTTCCACAGACCAGGGAGTAGGGATAGTTTTGATATGAGTATGCGAGCGATTGATTTATTATGGGTCTGGGTGGTCAAACCTCTCTGCTAATAATCTGTAATTGCAGCCATTCCCCAGCACAAACATCACTGTATTAGCTCCACTTCAGATCATCAGGCATCAGAATTCATGCTTCATAAGGAGCATGAAACCTCGATCCTTTGCATGCTCAGTTTACAAAAGGGTTCATACTCCTGTGAGGAGCTGAAAGCCCCACCACACTGGGGCTTTTGTTTTTTGTAGAGACAGGGTTTCACTATGCTGCCCAGGCTGTTCTCAAACTCATGGGCCCCAGTGACTTTCCCACCTTGGTCTTTTAAAGCACCAGGATGATAAGCACCATCACACCTGGCCAAATATCTTTGTCTTTAAATAAATACACTGGGAAATATTTATTCATTTTTGAATTATAATGGAAATATGAAATGTATCATAGTTTTCCTCATACTTATTTACCAACTATTTACTGATCATTTAAAGTTCTTCAATGTACTCAGGAAACTAAAAATGAGCAATAGTCTTCCTCAGGTAGCATACAATTTTTGTGGGTTGCAAATGCTTATAATGCGTGGTAACCTGTTGTAGGAGTGAGTTCAGAGAAGGAAGCAAACCAAGCTGAGATGGAGATTGCAAAATGCTTCATTATAGGTGACATGTTAGCTGAAATTTGGCAGATAAATAGGATTCAACAGGTAGAAATGACAGGGCTTAGCCATTGCAGAAAAACTGGCATGAATAAATGAAGGTAATAAACTATAGGACAAGTTTTTGAGAAAATCAATGACAGTAAGAAGCTCCAGGTGTGGGTGCAGAGGAAAATAAGAACTTCATTGACTTTATATGTATAAACAACTGAAATATTTTTGTGAAGTCTCTGTTATTTTTCATGTTCTCTGCATTTTTCTCATAAAAACTGAGGATGAATGAGAACACAATATACTTATTTCAAAATTTCTAAAAACATTTGGAATTTCTTAGTGTTTCTTCTATTCTGTGAATTTACCTTTTATTTCAAATAGCAAATATATCATTTATCACACATCTGTGTGAATATGGAAAAATATTTCATGACTGAAATTTGCATTGCTGTGAAGACTTCATTATTAACATTGAAACCATTTCTTCCAAAATTATGAAAACAGGAAAGTCAAAAATAGGTAGATTGTGAAAAATGTAGTTTGTATGTTGCTTCAAAGGAGTTGCAAACTTCAGGTTGAAGAAGTGACCATCCTACTAAAACTTCTGAGGATAGAGTGAGATGCAAATTAAAAGTAAAATACTTTGGAAGCAAAGCCTGTTCTTTGTCTTTTGAAACAAATAGACAAAGTCATGTACTACAGCAATACCCCTGAAAGACCTTGGATATCAGGATCTTGATGACTGTTATTACAGCTGTAAATGCAAATGTCTTAAAATTTTATCGATCTTTCAGACTCTCAGACTTATATTGGGGACCTGTTTTTATTTTTTGCTGTTGTTATTGCATTTGAGTTTGTTTATTTGTTTTTAGAATTAAAGCAAATAAATATCTTAACCAAATCCTGGCAGATCTGTAAGATTTATTTAAGGAAATGTGAAAAAAATAAAAGAAAATGACATTGAAAAATGTCTATTTAGCATGATGCATTGCATTTATGAGGAAAAAATTGATAGTTGCATTTTATTCTTTCTTCTGCATGGATTAAAGTACTAATATTGAAATATTATTTTACAGAGATACATTCCATTATTTTTTACGAAGAAAAGGAGAATACTGATGGTAAAATAAGCAGTGGATCGGTTGAGCATATATTAATCATCTGAATTATTTTATTGAATAAAATAACTGCACTGGTCCCTACTAATGCATGAAACTCCCAATTTCACAGCTTAAAAATAGACTCTGTCTGAAATTGAAAGAAGTGATAAAAAGCATGAGTTACTTACCTAAAGTAAAGTAAAATAACTACGAGTAATTTTGATTCCAACACTTCTTTTTCCCATAGGAAAGTCTTCCCATGTTACTTCCCTCTTCAGTCAGAGAATAGAGGAAGTGATAAATAACACAAAAGGGTACTGTTTTTATTCTCCACCATCATCCTTACTTTAGAAGTCTCCTTTGCTAGTGATCTGGTTATTGAACTCTGACTCTAACTTGTTGATTATTTTTCCTTACAATTTTATATGCATGAAAATAACATCTGAGCAAAAATGATTAATTTTCCACGAAAGATAGAAATGATTTGCCCTGAAGTAGAATAAAATGCATTTTCAAAATTGTGAGGCTAAAATAGAATCTGAACTTTAACATGATGATATCTGTTTGAACCTATCCTGATGTTTTCAGTGATATTCAAGTGAATTAAAGACAATAAGACAAAACAATTGGATCCTGTATTATTTAATAAGACAAGAATTACAGATAGCACATATCAATGATATTTACCTTTAGATTATCAGATAAATTAAATGTTCCTATTTAATTAGAATTAGGTTATCATTAACAAAAAGGCTGGACTATTTCAAAGACAGCAACTCACCAGGAGCTGTACAAAGACAAAAATTGCCATCTTCATCATTCACCAAAACTGAAAAGTGGAATATGCTTAATACCTTACTAAATAGCTGCTTTCCTGCTATTTAGTATCTTAATTCTAGAGCATGTTAACTTCATTATATCTTAAAATAAAAATTATGCATGGGTGCTGTGGTTCACATCTCTAACCCTAGCCGTTGGTCAGGCTACGGGCAAAGGACCCCTTGAGGCCAAAAGTTGGAGACCAGTTTAGGCAACACAGCGAAATACCTTGTCTACCTCCCCTCACACACACCAATACCTAAATGCTGTGGCATGAACCTGTACTTTTAGTTACATATGAAGCTGAGCAGGAGGATTAATTCAACTCAGAAGGCTGAGGCTGCATCCAGCGTGGGTGACACAGTGAGATTCTGTTTTGAAAACAGAAACAAAAAATTAAAAAATATATATATACCTAAAATATATATATATACCTAAATTATTAAATGTAGTTGCCCAGTGAAACCTACAAAGGAATCAGTAACTTTAAAAGATAAAATTTGTTTAAGTCCAAAATCTTTTAAGATAAAAAGTGAAGCACAATTATAATATTTATAATTTATCTAGAAGTTTTTTAATATAATTTATTTCAGATTTTGTTTAAGTCCAAAATCTTTTAAGATCAAAAGTAAAGCACAATTATAAAATTTATAATTTACCTAGAAGTTTTTTTAATATAATTTATTTCAGATTTTACATTGACTAAACATTAACTGAAAAATAAGTAGAACTTAAGAAGTATAGTATACTTTTTGAGGTATGTAAGTAAAGTGCTGTTTTGATTTTAACGATAAACAGATTCCAGGACACAAGGTCCAATCTGTACATGAAAATGAATTTAGGGAATCTCTGATCAACTCAAGAATTTATTATATATTGGTGTTAGGATCATTCCAGTTGGACTCTTATATATATTTTAAAATATGCAAACCATCATTGTTAACTATAGTCACCTTATTTTGCTATTAGATGCTAGACCTGTTTTTTTTTCAGTTTTTGGCTGGGGCTGGGTTTGAACCCACCACCTCCAGCATGTGGGGCCGGCACCATACTTTTTTGAGCCACAGGCGCTGCCCCAGATGCAAGATCTTATTCATTCCATCTAACTGTATTCCTATACCCATTAACCATTCTCATACCTCCACCACTCTTTTTGGCATTTAGTAAACATAATTCTACTATCTATCTTCTTCAGTTTAACATATGTAACTAGTATGTATGTATAATAAACATTTAAAAATGAAAATTATGTGTAAAATACTATAAGAAGTATTTTATTTGTCCTTTTATCTTATTGTGATACTATTTTTGTATTTTCATCTGATCTCTCTGGATAAGACTACCACTCAAAAACTGCACAAATGCTTGTCCAGTCTGTGTTTTAACAAGCTGTCCTGGTAACTTACTTGCTAAAGTTTGAGAACTGTGGATGAGAGGAAACTAATGTTTCTTTAAATATCTGGCTCTGGGCTGAATATCATAAATCTATAACTGAAGGTCCCAGTACAACCTTTAAGACAGATAATGTTCCTCTAATATTAGAAGCAAAGGAACTGATCTTCATTAAAGTTAAATAATTTATGCATTGCTATTTCTATATCTAGTATCAAGTATCAAGGATGCTCTGCCTATCATCAAAGTTAGTTTTCTCTCTGTTGCATATAACTACCAAAACCCAGCTGCTAAGCTCAGACTTTGGATAAGTATATAATTCCCTGTTTCAGACACTCCTACAAAGCCAGCTGTCAACAGTGAGAATTAAATAAGATATGAAGGGACAGAGGTCTTTGCTCTTTGTTCACTGATTTACCCATGATCAAACCACAACCTGGAACATAGTAAGTACTTGATATGAATTTGTTGAATGACAGAGGAAAATAAATAAAAAAAATCAGAAAGTATATTAGCAATTTTACACGAAGCATCTGACTTAATTTTTTTAACACACCTGAAATATCATCATTAATATGCCAGTTTCTAAAGATGAAGTGACTAATGTTAAACTATATAAATGATTTTCTCCATAAACTCTAAACCACACACAGACACACACACATACTTTTTTAAATAGAGTAATCAGAAAACAATGCAGTTTGGCTGGTTTATTTGACTATAATTTTTTTTTTATTTTTCTATACATTGTAATACACCTTTCCAAGTACCCACTCACTCTTGGCAAATCCCAAGTCATTCATATATCCATGTAAAGAAATTCACTTTATATTTATTTCATGAAGGAAGAAATTGAAGCAGAGAAAAAATTTAAAAACTAGCAATCTAATAATTTGTAACCCCTATGTTGATAGTACGATGTATGTAAATCACAAATGGAACATATAAAGCAAATAAATATTCTAAATTAATTGAAGCCTAAAAGATGTTATTTGTTTGTTTGTAGCAGTTTCATAGTTTCAGGTCTTATGTGTGTGTGTGTGTGTGTGTGTGTATACATGTTTACATATTTTTTTTTTTTTTTTGAGACAGAGCCTCAAGCTGTTGCCCTGGGTAGAGTGCTGTGACATCACAGCTCACAGCGACCTCCAACTCTCAGGCTTAAGCCATTCTCTTGCCTCAGCCTCCCAATTAGCTGGGATTATAAGTGCCTGCCACAACGCCTGGCTATTTTTTGGTTGTAGCTATCATTGTTGTTTGGCAGGCTGGGACTGGATTTGAACCCATCAGCTCTGATGTATGTGGCTGGAGCCTTAGCTGCTTGAGCTGCAGGCGCCAAGCTTTCAGGTCTTATATTTAAAGATTTAATCCATTTTAATTTGATTTCAGCATTTTGTCAGAGAAAGAGGCCTAGTTTCTTTTTCTTTTGCTTATGGATGTATATACAGTTTTCCTGCTACCATTTATTGAAGAAACTGTCCTTTCCTCAATGTATATTCTTAGTGCCTTTATTGAAAATTGAGTTGACTGTAAATGATTGGATTTATTTCTGGCTTCTTTATTCTGTTTCATTTGTCTATATGTCTTTTTTATGACAATACTATTCTTTTCTGCTTCCTATGGTTTTGGGAGAGCACTTCAGTATATTAACCTAGGCAAATTTTTTTTAATATCTCAAAACACTGGTAACCAAATTAAAAATTGATACATGGAATTATGGTAAGCTAAAATCTTCTGTCCAGAAAAGATAATCAATAAACGAAACGGCAACCTACAGAATAGGAGAAAATATTTGAAAGCTATCATCCTGAAGAAGGATTAATAACCACAATATATAAAGTATTTAAATAACCAAATAACAAAAAACACTAATAATTCATTAAAATTGGAAAAAAGACATTCCTCATAAGAAGATACACTAATAGCCAATCGATTTTTGAAAAAATGCTCAAAATCACTAATCATCAGAAAATTACAAAACAAAGCCATGATGAGGTATCATCTCACTCTAGGTGAAATTGACTATTATAAAAAATTAAAATAATAATAAAAAATATACACAGAGGAATGTAGAGAAAGGGAATTCTTGTACACTATTAGTAGGAATGTTAATTTGTACAGTAACTATGGAAAATTGTATGGATGTTCCTCAATAAACTAAAAATAGAACAATGTGATCTGAAAATCGTACCATTGGGTATATACCCCAAAGGGTTACTTGCAGTCACATATTTATTGCACCAATATTCACATTAGCCAAAAATGTGGAAGCAACCTAACCACCATCAAGGGATGAATAAATAAAGAAAATGGAACTTATATAGTCAATGGAATATTATTCAACCACAAAGGAAAATGAAATCCCATCATGTGCCCAACAGGGATAGAACTGTAGGATATGTTAAGTGAGATAAGCCAGGCACAGAAAGACAAATATTGGATGTTCTCACACACATATAAGAGTTAAAAATACGATTTCATGTAAGTAATGAACGCAATGGTGGTTACCAAAGGCTGGGAATGTTTTGGGGAGGATGAATAAACAGGATATGTTTAATTAATACTAAAATACAGTTTGATAGATATATCAGTAATAGTGTTCAATAGCATAATCGGGCAACCCTAGTTAGCAATAATTTATTGTGTATTTCAAAATAGTTAAAGATTTAAAATGTTCCCAACACATAAAAATGATAAATGTTTGAGATGATAAATAACCCAAATACTAGATCTGAACATTACACATTTTATATTTGAATTAAAATATTACATATACCCTGTCAATATGTACAAATATTATGTATTCATATACATTAAAAATAAGAAAAATAAGAAAATAAAAAGATAAAATTTATAAATGAACTATGTATATTCTAAGAAGATTCACTTTAATATCTGTTTTGCTTCAAATACATTATCTACTTTTACATAGAACAGAACAATACAAGGCAATCAGTTGGAAATACATAATCATTAAAAAATTCTTATGATTGGCTCGGTGCCTGTGGCTCAGCGGGCTAAGGCATCAGCCATGTAAACCTGAGCTGGCGGGTTTGAATCCAGCCTGGGCCCGCCAACCATCAATGACGGCTGCAACCCAAACAAACAAACAAAAAAATAGCCGGGCGTTGTAGCGGGCGCCTGTAGTTCCAGCTACTTGGGAGGCAGAGGCAGGAGACTCCCTTGAGCCCAGGAATTGGAGGTTGCTGTGCGCTGTGATGCCATAGCACTCTATCCAGGGTGACAGCTTGAGGCTCTGTTTCAAAAAAAAAAAAAATTCTTATGATCAACTTTGAATGATGAAAAATATAGATAATTTCATATTTTAAAAGTCATTGACAATAACATTTAAGAACTGCACAATAGTATTATTCATGGAAGTTCACAGCATTTACTAAGAGTCCCTAAGATATAGTAATGCTCAGGACTATTTTATCTTTCTATGAGAGCTATATTACATCTTGCAGAAAAGTATCACAATGACATTTTGTAGAAGTTGGTCACTATCCAATGACTGCTTTCTTCCCCCACATCTATATTTTTAATCTTGCAAGATTATTCTGTTTGATGCTATTGAAGGTAAGCAATAGCAAAACCATATTCTGAGCAGAACAAAAAACCCAAACGTGGTCACATTAATACAACTAAACCTGGAATACTGAAGTAATAATTGACATCCTATGGATGCAACTATAAGAAGTAAAATAATAATAATAGTAATATTAATACTAACCCAAACTTATATCAACTGACTTTCCTTTCTTTATAAAACATACAGGTAGAGGGGGATAAAGTCTCTGCTCTAGGGATGCAGATGTAGAAATTTGTAAAAATTCACTAACACAACACTTCTAGCAATTGGTTTGTGAATTTCTTTCTTCCTTTATAAGATGTGTTGGTAGAAGGAACAGAGAATCTTCTCCCTACCTCTTCCTATTCCTGGAGGCTATAAGGTATATGGAGAAACTAATATGTTGGGAGGCAAGGTGGAGTTAAAAATAGCAGCTTAATTCACTATTAATATTTCATCTAGGATGGTTGTCTCAACTGGCGGAGTTTCTGACCCTCAGGGGATTTTAGCAATGTCTGGAGACATTTTTCATTGTCATAACTAAGGAGAGTTGCTGCTGGTAATCCTGTAACACATTATCTGAGATCTAGTGGGACAAGGCTAGCAACATGGCTACAAGAAAGTGTCCACAGCTAACAGTTTCCCAGCCCAAAATGTTAAAATTGAGAAACCCTGATCAAGAGTTAAAATTTCAATGCCTTTCAAATGCCGTTCAATTTCAATGTCTTTCAAAAAGACAAAATGCTCATATTCAATTAAGATTATAAAATTATGGTCAGATTAACAGATCTTGATTGTAACTATGGTGGTTGTATTAGAAGTGTCTTACTCTGTGCTGCTATAAAGGAAAATCTTAGATTGGGTAATTTCTAAAGAATAGAAGGTTTCATGGCCGTTGGTTCTGTGAATTATACAAGAAGCATGGGTCTGACATCTGTGTCTGGTGGGGACTTTTGGGCACTTCCACTCACTTGGAAGGTCAAGGAAAGTCAGTGTGTGCAGAGATCACAAGGAGAGAAAGCCAAAGTTTGGAGGAAGGGATTCCAGGCTCTTTCTAAGAACGAGCTGTTACTAGAACTAAAAGGGAGAACTCTCTCATCCTTGCCGTAGGGAGCACATTAATCTATTCATGAGAGGATCAGTCCCAGCACACAAACACCTCCCACTAGGCCCCACTTCTCATACTGGCAAGCAAATTTCAACTGAGGTTTAGAGGGTCAAATGTCAAAATTATGGCAAGGATATAATAAGAAATAATGCACCAAAGTAATCTGGGGCTCTTGAGCCTTGAAATTATAAAGTTGTCATAGGGGAAAGCTTGTGAAGTGCTCACATAACACTTCAAAATGGATTTTTAAACCAATGAAATTGTGTATTTGTGTATAATGCCTGACTGCCGAGAAATGCCTACTGTGGAGAACAAATCATTTTTTTAGCTTGATGCTATAAAACATTTGAATTATACATATGCAGTCCCAGGGAAAAAATTACTATTAGCTTGAGATGATATTTATTTTTAGTCAGTCTTTTCTACTACACCAGGTGCACATAACACATTATATATGGGTCACAAATGGAGAACTATATCATGATGATGAGTTGTGGTGTTAGTTCTTATGTGACTTTTCTCCTTACCCAAAGTAAGCCAGATCGGTAGGAGGAAAGGGGGAGAAGAACACACAGATCCACACTAGGCACTGGCCTGGCAGTGGAAGTTCCTATAATAACAGCTAATTCTAGGAACATGGAAACCACACATCAGCTCTCGGGACTCTCTGCCCAGAAGGGCGCACCTAAGCCTTACTGGTTTCTCAGACGCTGCTCTGTAACTCTCTGTATTCGAGTGTCAGACCCACAAGCCAACAATGTCTCTTTCCTCCGTGGGATTGCAATATCTACTAGCACTGAAGTAATGGCAGCAATGTAAGCATTTCTGCTCTATTGTTTTTGTGCATTTTAAATATTCATTATAACAATCTCCACCCAAGCTGAATTGCTAGTTCAGGCAGCTCAAGTTAGCTCCTAGGGTACAAACTAATATTTTTGCTAGTGCTATGAACATTTGGGGGAGATGCATGAATTGGATTATAGCTGGAATGACCATATTGCCAAAAAACAATTCTGATTTTATGCATCAGTTTTCTTAGTGCGATTATATCAAAAGGAGTTTGGAAAGATGTACGCATTCCATGTATCCTAATGAAATTATGTTTTGAGCATGCTGGTTTCAGATGTACTTTCCTGGCTATGATAAAATCATTTTAAAAAATGGTACTTTTTCAACTTTTCGGAAGCTGACCAGTAGGTAACATACATGTTCTTATCACATCAGTTCTAAAACCCCCTTGCAGAAGAACTTGAACTCATAAAGATGGTGTGCTTCTCTAAGGAAAAAAGAAGCATCATTTCATACATATGTCATGTTTTTACATTATTATTTTACTGATGAGGAAATATTTTATTACAGACTTGACTATTATGAAATCATAGTTCTACTTGATATTGGTATAAATATCATCTTAATTCTAAGTGGGGAGCAACTATGCCTAAACTGTTTCCTCTAAGGCAGCTTTATAATACAACGTAAAACCAGGAAAATGAAAAAGTTGACAGAGAAACAGAAGAAAAACATGAAAGATAAAGGAAAGATCTATTCTGTTTAATCTATTGCAAAACAATCTGTTTTTTCCACTTTTAAATATTAACATCTTTCACCCTTGTTATTTTAGTGCTTTTATCAATTCTTAGTCCCTTTACTTGTTGATATTAATAATTAAAAAGTATTAATAATTAAAAATAATCTTAGTAAAAATTATTCCCTCAGTTATAATTTATTAACATGAGAATTTAGTAGTAAACATAAGAAAAAAACTAATAGGTAAGAAAATCCTAAAGATTCCACCAAGAATCCTAGAATTGATAAATAAATTCTACAAAGTCTCAGGTTGCATATCCTTACACAAATCAGTAGCATTTCCAAATACTGATAGTCGTTAAGCTGAGAACTAATTACCATAGCTACCAAGAAAATAAATACTTAGGAATACTCTCAGCCAAGGAGATGAAAGATTTCTACAAAGATTCTTATAAAACACTGTTGAAAAATTAGGTTTTCAATTTAAGTAAATATGTAAAATGATCTATTAATTACTAAGTGAAATGATCTTAGTGGAAATGATATGCTCACTTACATTTTATCAAACAAAATCTGTTGCAATATTAGGACCCATTGCAGGCCTTGGTACCGTGAGTGTTGATATTTGTGTTAGAAAGCATACAGTGTGATAGACCTTCAGGGCTTCTTGGAAGAAGTGGTCATTGGTTGTACCCTTAGATTTTATTTCTTTCGGTTGTGACAGAAAATTTTTTTGTGTGTGTGACAGAAAATTAAAGATGTCATTATTACAGGCATTTTTCAAGATCTTGCTGCTTTTGAGGTAATTATTATAAGGAAAATAAAAGCACTACAATTTGTTTTTCAGCTGTCATTATGCTTTGGGAGCAATTTCTTTCAGGGAGACTTCGATTTTAATTAATAATCATGATAACTGATATAGTAGAAGACAAATATGATCTTATCTAAGCAAAAATATTGTGTATAGGATTAAAACTTCTCAACCAACAATTCCTCTGTTGAATTTTATATTAATGATAGATGGTTTGTAGAGTATGAGCTCATGTTTCTTCTATCAAGTTTGCAAAATCTTTCCATGAATGAAAGTTTTATAGTGTCCTGTGCATTACTCCACAAATTTGAGGTAACTCTGTGAAAATTATTCACTATAGATTTAATCACTTAATCATATAGTCAACCCTTCCTTCTCTGGGATACTATTGAGAATTATGACTATAATTTGTCAGATAAAAAATTTATTTAATTGCTTTTATTTTATAGGACTCCTTGAATTTCTCAATGGGAAAAATGTGCTATATGTGCTCTTTGAATTATCTTTTTATTTAGAGAATATTAAATATTTTAAAACTGTTAAAATTTAGAATGATATAGTCTCTGATAATCACAGATCTTATACGTTTTAGAAATATATTACCAAACATAGAAACATTTACTTGTTGAGCAACAACAAAGTGAATTGAGTTTTTATAAGTCAATATTGTGTTTGGTATATAAGTAAAAATTTAGTTAAATTGTACAACATTAATTTGCAATTAGAATAAATATAGTAGTGAAATAGATATTATTTCTCCAGTGTAAATAACAATTCAACTATGAAAAATATATTTATGTTTGTGTATTCAATGTATTGTTTCCAGGTTGCTATTGTATATATTGAATATCCTTTCAGTCTAGCTTTGGCTACATTCCCTATTTTATGGATAGCTATGCTCATGAATTGACTTTTAAAGTCAGGGTCAGCCATACCAAATATTTGAATTTACACAGTTACCAATAGATACAGGAATCACTCTGGTCCAAGGTAAAGAGGTTAACTAAAAGACAAGAGACAAGTAGAACATTTATGGTTACTTTGGTTCAGGCCATGATGTTATAGCAGTGGCCAAATTTGCCTTCCCACCTTAAATAGCCAGAAAAAAAAAATATATATATATATATATATAAAAAAAGTTATCATACCTTGAAAATAATAGAGGGCTGTGATCATGGAGAGCAGAGAGGCAGATGAGGTGAGCTCTGAAATTGCATCAGCTCACTGCCTGCAGGCTGCTTCCAGGTCACTACACAGAGTAAAGAATGAACAAACCGATCCTGCATTCAGACAAAGGAGGTAGAGCTCACAGTTCATGGAGGTGAAGGCATTTAGAATTTTCAGAGCAGAGTCCTGGAAAGAAAGAACATGTAAAAAAAAAAAAAAAAAAAGCAAAGTTTTTAAATTTTCAGAGAACTCCCCTTGAGCCTTTGACTGAACTCTAATCTGTTTATGCACAAGAAAAAACTATCTAAAGGCAGAAGATAGCCATCAGAGAGCAGGCGTCTGTGCAATTTCCTGAGTTCAAACAGAATAGGGAATAGCTCATGTTACCACAAGTTCAAATGGAAAGATGTCTAAGCACATAAAACATTGTGGAGAATGTGTGAATGATGATTACCTCAGCAGATGGGTCTCTATGGAGGAAAGCTTGATTTAGAGATGGTCTAGCAAAGTTCATAAATGAGCCTGTCAAACATCAAACTGAGCCAAGAAAATCAGCTATTCACCTAAATGGAGTCCAACACTGCTAAAACAAATAAACAAATAAATAGACAAAAGAAACCCTCATTCGCCTTACAATTAAAATTAGCATCTGACATCTATGACTTGTAATCAACAATCGGATGGTATTGAAGAAATCAGAAAAGTAAGGCCCATAGAAAGGAGAAAAATCAATGCATAATTCCAGAAATTATAGAGAAAATGGAATTAGCAGGCGATTCTGGGGAGATAATTCTTTTCTCTGTGGGACTCCTACATTTGCTTCTGTAAGGCACCCTGACTGTTATTTCGTTATAAAGAATGTTTCTATAGAGAATAGCTTTGGTGACATAGATGTTTTCTCCTTTCAGAGAAACTAGTAGGTCCGATTAAAGCTTTAAAAGAGTTAGTGTCTTTCTTTACAGCAACATGCAGGAATCCTTAATGCCTAGAAAAGTAAGGACAGTGTCTCCCTCCCTTAAGCGTAGGGAGGCTTACTGTCCATTTTAAGAGATTCAGTTTCCTTAATTCAGGGTTCCTCTCCTGTAATGCAAATTATTCTGTGTATAGAGACCCTGCAACTTCTTTTGCACTGGCCTGTGGGCACTGGGGATCGGATAATCAAGAAGAAAATAGTACTATGCAGACTCTAGTTACTGGGATTTCCATGAATACTACACTTTCCATTGTTTAGGCCCCACAAGTTTCATGTCTCCTGACGTCATCCACAAAACTGTCAAAGAAATTTGTCCACTTGCAAATGGGATAAAATATAATTCCCTTCACAATTTTCAACAAGTATACTAAAATATAAATTATACAAGTACTTTTATGTCCAACTAAACAAAGGAAAAGAAAATACTTAAGAAAAAAATATAAAAGCTATTCAAAAGACATAAATAAAACTAGTAGAGATAAAAAATTAATATAGGATATAAAATATATTTTGAATGAAACACATAGCAGATGAGATACTAAATATAAGTATACAGGAAATAGTAGCTATTCAAAAGAAGATACTAAAAAGAGTAAAAGAAAGGAACTGTTCAAAAATGAACAAAGCAAAATAATCTGTGGAAAAATGTCAAATTATCTATTGTATATTCCTTTGCAGTCCCGTACAGAAAAGACAAGAATCAAAAAAGAAGAAAAAAATTCAGTAAAGGACATCTGACTATTATCTAAATACAATGAGAAATTGCAATCTGTTTTATGGCTGAGTACTACTCCGAGGTATGCATATACTATAGTGTATTAATTCATTTTATTAATTCACGTATTGGTGGGTACTTGGTAGTTTCTACATCTTTGCAATTGTGAATTATGTTGTCATAAGCATTCACATGAAGGGGTCCGTTTTATAAAATGACCTTTCTTTTTCCTTTGGGTATATAACCAACGGAGGGTGAGCTGGATCAAATAATAGGTCTAGTCTAAGTTCTTTGGGGAATCTTCTCGTGGGAAGTGGACAGGCTGAGTTCCTCACAGGCCTTGCATCACAGAGGAAGGTGCCCAGTCAGGCGAATATCTCTGTGACTATCCCTGCAAGGGGAAATCAGCAGTGCAGGCAGCTGAGTCCATCACCCAGGAGCTTAGGCTAGAGAAGGTGAGACGTCTGTCTGAGGAGATGAGACTAGCTCTCCCCCCTCTCTTCCCATTCCACCATTATCTGGCCACTTCAGATGTTCCATTACCCTATGTCTTTGCTTACCCTTTACTGAACCTTCCCAGGGGCTGTACCTTCCCCTCTCTAATTCTTAACCTTGACTGCTGATTGCTTTGCATCTATGCACATATACTCTGTTATGTACCCAATAAAAAGACTCCAGGAAACAGGACAGGTGCGCCATTGTTCTCCTGCTGCTCCCCTAGGCACGTGGAACAGTGTATGCCCTGACAGGCCTCCAGTTCTGTGCAGTAAGTTTGGTGTAAGTGTTGTCATTTCCTTAGTGCTGTCTCCCTTGTTGGCCACTATCCCAGGTTGGGGTCAACTAGACACCCAACATTACAGACAATTTTCCATGGAATTTGTACTAGTTTGCAGGGCTACCGACAGTGTTTGAGAGGACCTGCCATTCACCATCCACTCAGTATCTGTTATTTGGGGGCTTTTATATCACCTAACTCCAATGAGCCATGCTCATTTCATTGTGCTTTGAAAGTTATCTCCCTTATGATTGAGCATTTTTTAGTTTTTTCATTAAATTGGTGGCCAGTGGTATACCCCACTTGAAAAGTTTCTAGTCATGACTGATGCAAGACAAAGCAGCCCTACAACCACCATCTTAGCCCTTGTGGTGCTGATGCTGTGGTGGATGGAGGAACCAGCTTGTGGAAGGGCCAATACCTGTGTGGAAGACACTGGAGCCTTGCTGTCTCCTCCTCTTGCACATCTGACTGGTCAATATCATGTCAGTTTCCAGGGCCAGGGTCTTCCTTAGACAGCTGGCTGTAACTGATAAACACCCACCCTCTAAGAAGTTCTGGCAAAACAACTCCCTGGGACTATATAAACCCCTGAGCAGAGAGCACAGGGGCAGACCTCGGCTGGACCTCGGAGAGGGAGCAGGAGAGTTTGTTCCCCTCCTGGGTCCTCTTTGCCTGGAGGTTTGGTCTTTCCTCTACTTGTAATTCTTCTTTCCTGTAAATAAATCCTGACTTACCACTACTCTTGTGGTCGTTTGATTCCTTCTTCGAATCACCGAGACCAAAAACCTGAAATTCCAGTATCATGATTTTTGCCCTCCTTTTAATAGGGTGGATTGTTTGTTTCTTGCTGGGTTTGCTTGAGTGCTTTGTAGATTCGAAAACCAGCCACATAGCATGTGAGTATTTTCTCCCATTCTGTGACTTGTCTGATTGCTCTTTAGATTGTGTACTTGGGTGTGTAGAACTTTTTAATTTAATCAGGTCACATTTATTAATTCTTATTCTTGCTGTGAGTGCTTTGGGGGTCTTCTTCGTGAATTCTTTGCCTACGCCAATATTCATAAAAGTTTTTCCAACATTCTAGTGTTATTATAGTTTTTGCCTCAAATTTAAGTCTTTACCGCTTCTGAGTTAATTTTTGTGAATGGCGAGAGGGGCAGATTCTCTTTCCATCTTTTACACGTGGCTATCCAGTTTCTTTAGAACCATTTGTTGAACAAGGATTCCTTTCCTCATTGTTTGTTTTGGCAAAATTTAGGTGGGAATATGAGGTGATTTCACGTCTGCGTTCTCTGTCCTGATCCAGAGGTCTATGTCTGTTTTTGTGCCAGTCCCATGCTGTTTTGGTCACTAGAGACTTGTAGGATAGAGGAAGTCCAGTAAAGGGATTCCTCCTACTTTGTTCTTATCACATAATGTTCCCTTGGCTATTTGGAATTTTTTTCTGTTCTACCACCTCAAAAAGATGCAAAAATTAGAACCGTATGATTCTTTCAATAGTTGCAGAATTGAATCCACAAAATTTAGCACCTATTTATGATAAAAACCCTAAACAAAATAGGCATAGATAGAACTCAGTTCAAAATTATAAAGGTCATATAAAACAAATGCACAGCCAACGTCATATTGAACAGAATAAAATTGAAAACATTCCCACTTAGAATGGGAACAGACAGGTTGCTCACCATCTCCTCTTCTGGCCAGAATTTCCAGCCAGAAGAACCAGGCAAGATAAGGAAATCAAGAGTATTCATTTGGTAAAAGAAGGCATCACATTAACCCTCTTTGCTGATCACATGATCTTATATCTGCAAAATGCCAAAGGTGCAACCAAAGGACTACTGGAATTGATAAATAAATTCAGTAAATCTCAGGCTACAACAGAAATGTACACAAATCAGTAGCTTTCCTATGTGTCAACAACAGTCAAGCTGACAATCAAATAAAAGACATAATATCTTTCTCAGTGGCAATAAGAAAAATAAAATCAGAGGAATATCCTTAACAGACCTATATAGAAAATTATGAAAAACTGAGAAAAGAAATTGAAGAAGATACAGATGGAGTAATGTACATGGTAATGGATCTAAAGTATCAATATTATTAAAATAGATACACTACCCAAACTGATTTGCAGATTTAATGTAATTATCATTAAAATACCAACACCATTTTTTGCATTCTAGAAAAAAATATTTGGTCTATTTTCTACTTATAGTAAGATGGTTTCACCAAAGGCTGAAGATAAAAATCTTTATATTTCTTTCTAACTTTATTTATTCAGATATTTTTATTAATGATATTTTCCATGGGCTATATAACTAGAAAAGTTAAGAATTTCAATAACTGAATTATTTCTTTCTCGTGTTAATGGCTTCATTTTAAAATGTGTATCTATATTAGCTATAAAGCATTAAACTCTGACTCGACTGAGCTTGCTGCCTGCCTGTCTCCTCCCCATCCCCTCCCTCCCTTCCCTTCTCTTGGGTAGCACATTATCTTTATGGAAGAACAATTGTCATTCACAGAGGGAAATGTCCCTCGGTCTTACTTCCAGTGAATTATGGCATACATATAGAGGGTGCCAAAAATATGTGTACACATTTTAGGAAAGGAAAAACTATTAAATTTGTAATACTCAAGCCATGTCTGACTTCTGCAATTCTAGAGGTGTTCTTCGTGACTTGTATACATCTCTTGTTATTGGTTTATATATTAAGTATTACAATCCTAATACAGTTGTTTCTGTTCTTAAAATGTGTACACATTTTTTGGCACACTCTGTACATTCATTGTAGTCAGCAATTCCCTCAAAGTAACCAAGAAGAAAATGTTTTCCTTTATTCTTTCCCATTAGTATTTTGGTATATTACTGATAGAGAGGTTTGAAATCTTCTTTTGCTTCTTGTCATTCTTTTTTCTATTTCAAAGGATAAAAGAGGTTTATAATAAGATAATAAATATCAGAATAATACAAAAATAAATGCAGAGTACATTTTCAAATCAAATTATTAAAAAAGTTTATTCCTAAGTCAAAAGATAACAATTTTCAAAATATCTTTGTGTAAACTAAAGTTACTGTTTTGAAACACAAATCCTACTTATGACAAGCACTTTGAAATCCTTTAACTAGAATTTCTCATGGATCCAATGATTTTTGAGTTAAGAGTCCTTCTGGAGAGCTTTAATCAGTCCTTCTGATCTTTCCAACAAACTCCAATGTCATTGCCATTTAATCCTTTTGATGCCAATGACAGAAAGTATTCACCAGACATCCAAGATAACCCATCTCCTAAGGCTGCTTGGAAGTCTGTAGCAAAGTTCTCTTTATGATTTCTGTCTATCCAAGGTTGGAAGTGAGCCCTGGAAAGGAAGAAAGGAAGGTGATGAATTTTAACTTCCTTCAACAAATTTGCCCAATGTCAGCTCTAGATATGAATGCAGGAATTTGTAAACACGGGAGGGAAGGAGGGAGGAGGTGGGGGTTATGGTGTGTGACACAACTTTTGGGGGCGGGACACAATTCTAAGAGGAACTTTACCTAATAAATACAATCAATGTAACCTTGTCCTTTGTATCCTCAATGAATCCCTAACAATACCCCCCCCAAAAAAAAGTATTTGTAAAGGGAGTGTGGTTAGATAAAATCAAAGGCTTTATTTGGTTTTCAGTGTTTTGATCATAATATTTCAAATCTGCCTTGCTCTATTATGAAGCATTTCTGAATATCAACAAAATAAATTTATAAAACTACTTTTGATTCAGCAATGAATAACTTATTACTTCACAACTTTTAGTACATGAGAATAAATATTCAAATATTCTAAGATTTTTCATGTTGCTATATATTATTGTTTTTCTATCTCCTTAGAGATTCTTTGTTCTTTCTTCTGGGTCCATTGCTAATTATCTATAGCATTCCTCTCTTTGCTAAAATCAATTAATGGATTGAGAACAGTATTTCAGGGATAGTCTACTGAACTCTGTTCTGTGTGAAAAACAAAGAAACCAGTACACATTTTAAAGAAAGGATTTTTCTCATTGTCTCAGGACCCACAAATAACCTTGGGGACCAGAAACTTTAGTTTCTTTTACTATAGCTTTTGAATCGCTGAAGAACGCCATAATAAATATAAAGGTGGATAAATATTGCCACCTAGTGTTGAGCTTGAGGTACTGTATAAATTACACATTTGATACCAGAGATTTTTCTTTCTTTACCGAGTTCAAGGTTGACTTTTTAATTTAATCACTTGTCCCAAAATTCCTGCTTTCTTATTCATAAGTCTTACTCTAATTCATATAGTTGCTCTGTTTATTTCAATCCAATATTTTTTCAACACTTCAATGGCCCTGTCTCTCAAAAGTAGCATACATTTATTGAATATCCTATTAAAAATATATATGTAATAGTTTTAAATAGAATGATAAAAATGTGTACGTATGCATCGGTGTAAATTTATCCTAGTATAATATTCTATGCCATTTAACATAGAAATTTAAATAATTATAACTTTTGTTTTAAAAAAACAGAATTATTATTTTTAGTTTCCACTGCTTAGTATGCATTGGTACACAAGAATTTGAAAAGTGAATTTAAATCTATCAATGTATATTATGCAGTGATATATTCACACTTACGCTCAATGGAAGTTTCAAATAAACTCTTCTCAAAGTCTGAAATATTATCCCACTTGCTTCTCTCGTAAGTTCACAGAAGTGAAGGAAGTGATACTAAAAATACATGTTAGTTACGAAAATTCTTTAATCAGTTTCTTTTTCCTAAAATTGTGTTCTAATTTTAAACCTATTCTCTAGTTATCTATAAAAAGAAAATATGAATAAAGTGGAGTTAGTAACAAGATCATTGAATTTGAAATATTGGAGAGGTACATGGAGAAAGAAAGAAAAGAAGGCACGTGTCCTTAAGATAAAAAGATGACTGGTGTAAGAAGAAAAAACAAAACTATTTCTGAACTCTAACAATTTCCTAAATTCAGAAAGAAATGCCCCCTCTCTGCTTTCATCTTTTTAAAGACTAATTAAATCTCAGTATAATTCAGCACCATACTTCCTGCATACTCTAATTTTCTTAGGAGCAGATGAAAATGAAGAAGAAAAAAAAAAGCCTCCTACCTCTTATTTATTTCTAGGTAGACAGACTCTTATAATAGATTTTTAAATTATTTTTTTCTTTTTTTGTTTTTTGTAGAGACAGAGTCTCACTTTGTCGCCCTCGGTAGAGTGTCATAGAATCACAGCTCACAGCAACCTCCAGCTTCTGGGCTTAGGCGGTTCTCCTGCCTCATAGAAGATAGTATAATTAGTTAAGAAAGAAAAGTCTAAAAACTTAGACAATGCATATTTATTGAATAAGAGGGAAAAATAGAACTCTGTTGAGTTTATGGGAAAAACAAAACTGGGTGAGTAAATACAAAGCAGGAAAAGATCACTGAAGCCCATAAATTTGCTAACTTCTGTGTATCAGTAGAGAACATTGTCACAAGGTGCGTGTAAATTGTAGGCAATATTTTGAGAAGAGAACAATCCTTGTATATCTTTAGCCAGAATGTATAGAAAATAAAAATACATTTAAAAAATACTCTTTGAAATTCTAGGCAAAGTACTGATATGTACTCTATCTTGCTTTTGTTATGTTGATATGTTACTTAGATTTCAGTCTAAGTAAATGATATTTTTTGAACTTTTAATTGAAAACAGATAAGCAATGTTTTTAATTTTTTTCTTGTTCTATATTATCTGCTGTCTATGAAGATTGTTTTATAGGTAATGGCTTATCAAATCTATAATTAATTCTTTTATATGCGGAAGATCAATTTAAATCCATCACTTGGGGTTTTAAATTTGATTGCAAATGACTGCTTCATTGCCCTAGGGTTGAAGGTGAAGAGTGGGAAGATACTGTAGTGATCAGGTAGAATTGTGGGTTTTATTTTTAGTTTTATAAGGACTTCCCTCTTCATCCTACTATAGTTTAGTCTAAACATCTTGTTTTAAAGAATGTACATGGATTTAATGCTCTACATTTCAAACTGAACAGTTTTCCAAGATTGTACTTTCCCTGTTTTCCTTGGTTCTTTCTTCTAGAACTTTAAAACAGAAAAGGGGAAATTTTGTCCAATTTCTAGGCATATCACAGAAAACCCCTGGAGGATCCTCAGAAAAGATACCTAAAAGGTACATAAAGTTATTTTTTAAAATTGCTCTACTGTTCTTTTATTTTATAAATCATGAAACAACAAAATCAGAGAGAGAAGGGCAAGATTGGAGGCCGTGCCTGTGGCTCAGTGAGCAGGATGCCGGCCCCATATACCGAGCGTGGCGCTGGCCGAACTGCAGCAAGAAATAGCTGGACGTGTGGTGAGCACCTGTAGTCCCAGCTACCGGAGAGAGAATCGCCTAAGACCGGAGTTGGAGGTTGCTGTGAACTGTGTGACGCCACGGCACTCTACCCAGGGCCATAAAAAAAGAGAAGGGCAACATTTACCTTCCTAAAAATTGATCTTTTTAACTTGGGGAGCTTTGCTTCACAAAATGAGGATGGATTATCATCTGTATTAGAAGATTCATCCTCTTTTCTCCTCTGATTTACACCCAACTGATAGGATCCCATTTTTCTTACCCATTTTTTATATGGAATCATTTTCATTATAATCTAAACAGAGATATAAAGGAAAAGGAATTTTCAGGGGGGTCTGTTCAATGTATGAGTGTCTAAGACCTACCGAGGTAACAGAGGGAACCAGTCTGTGCTATTACTTTTGACTTTGAAACAATAATGTGAGAACCTATAATACCTAACATTGTAAAGCTGTTTATTTTCATTTGGAAGTTTTCATCTCTAAACAATTCAACATAAGTTATCTAAATTGTCTATGTTAAATTTTACTGTCACGCATATCAAGCTATAATGCATATCACATAAACTTAGGTTTCTTATGGTAGAAAAAGAAGGCCGTAGTACTTTCATATTTAGGTGGGTTTTGCAATGGTTCTTTTTTCTTCTTATAGGTATGAGTGTCCTTTCTCTACAGCGGTTTTAGGGACTACTGCTGAGGGTTGCATATGGTGCAAGATTCCTAGAGTCTTTGGACATGTGACCTTGTAATATTACTGGGGGATAAGGAATTGCATACTCCGTTATCATCATGTTTATATTTAGTGAAATCTAAATGTTAATCCTAAGGATGATTAGTGCACAAGCTAGTACTATTATCTCTTCCCACATGTGAATATTTTATACACATACAGAGGCAATCCTTGTGAGACAGGCAAGTTATATTCCTGAGAACATCTTTAGATCTATTCCTGAAGAACAGTGCCTATGTAGTAATAACACCTGTAACTACAACAATACTGTTACGGCATAATGCCTCCTACGTGATAATAATACAGTGTGATACTGTAATAATTTTAATAGTAATATGCTGTGCTACAATTAATTCAAATTTTTAAACAGTTACAAAAGTTATTGTGCACTTTCTTTTAATTCAAGCAAATCGCACATAAAAACAAACTCACGCAAAAAGTGTAGGTAGGAAGCAGAAGAAATTTCAGAGAAGAATATTAAAGGTTAACACCTAATGTTGCTTCAATGTTAGGCTAATAAGAATGTTATGCTTATTTTGATCTTCTGACCAAATCAATAGTAGACTTTCCATTTCAATAATTAATCTACCAAGCTTCTTAGTAATAATGAGGCTTTCATTGGAGCAATGCCTTTCAGATGTTCCATTATTCTTACTCTATCCTTTATAATTGTTCCAATAAGAAGTTGAGCGAATGAAGCCTAATGCTTTTCCAATGAATCATTGCATCTGGCCTTTCTCTGAACACTTAATTATTTCCACTTTCATTTCAGTTATAATCACCTTTCTCTTTTCTGTAGGCTCACTTGGGCTTGCAGTGGACCTTTGCTTTAGAAACATGGTTATTAGGGTAAACAGATGCACAAAATCCATAAAAAAGTGATGTTATGCATAAGTGGCCACATAAACAATGAGACTAGCCAGTAGTGTAGAGATACCACCCCAACAAACTGCTCACGACAGGACAGTTTGTTTACATGTGCAGAAGAAAATAATTCTCAAATGATAAATTTAATTATTTAATTATAAGCATTTCTTATGATACAGCAATGCTGGGAACCACTTGAAGTCCAAGTATCTTTGGCTTCATGTAAGAAATAATTCAGATGTGAGCCAACGGCATAAAGTGAAAGCAAGTTTTGTCAAGAAAATGTGGAAGATCCGCTCCCCAGACAGGTAGAGTTCTCTGTAGTTCTTTCTCCGTACAGAGGAAAATGGGTTCTGTGGTTCCCTTAGCCCCTGTGTCTAAGCAGACCCTGTATCTTTCCTCCTAGGCTAAACGAGGGAAGGAACACTTGCTAGTCTTTGAAAAGAGGCAGTGTGTTCCTGGAACTAGGGTGAAACTCTCTTTTTGACGAAGTGTGAAACAGGAATGATGGGACTAGGAGGTTTCCTCAGACACCTTTAAGGTAATTTTATGGTAATGAGGGTGTAATGAAACTGAAGTCAAGAAGTGGTTGATTTCCACTTCACCTTACTTGTTACTTATTGGAACTTGCCCTGCATAATTAAGCAATGCCTGTCAGTTCTCTGTCTTACTTAGGGGGAACTTTGGGAGCCCATCCGTATGGTTGAACACCATAAATGGCCTCGTTGGTGTGTAACTCAGGAACCGCCTCTCTCTTTCTCCCTGTCTCTCTCTCATATATATAACTCACACATACAGACATATATATACACACATATGTATACTCACACATATATATAATATATAGTACACAGACATATATAACATTTCTCATGTATGTAACATGTATGCACACATATATATACTCACACATATATATAACATATAGTAGACACATATATAACATTTCTCACGTAGTAACATGTATGCACGTATATATAACATAGTTATACACACATCTATAACATATATATGTTAAGTAGGCAAACCTAACATGTTGATCTTAGATAGGACAAGTGCATCTCTGACACTCATGTATAGTTCACATGCATACAAGTTGATGGGCATTTAGGTAAAATATCGAGTTTTTCCTAGACACAGGCAACCCTTGTGTATTGATAACAATAAGGTGCTGTGGCTAGATGGAGGTTTAGAGAGATATTTCATACTTACATACTCTGCGGAATAGATTTGCATTTAGCTTCAGTGCCTACGCTGAAAGGGTAGGAAGGTTACAGAGTAACTTAGGTGAGATACAGTTCAGTACCTACTTAGCCCAGAACAGCATTTCACAGGGTTTTTAACAGAACGGTTATTTAAAAATTGTTTTTTAGTCGAGCACCCTTGTAAAAGCTAGGAAAAACAAAGGTAAACAGTTTGCTTCACTGTTAGATGGTTCAGGGCCTTTCTTTGTGGGCTTAGACTTGCCACGGGTGAGAAGCAGTAGGCTCCATTTCCTAAACTTAGTTATAGCTGTGTTTTTTCACAGGAATCTTTCAGCGCTAGTAAAATGGGAATATTTGGAGCCAGTAACAGAGGAAACACTGGAAAGAATTTCTCTTAATCTTTTTTATTAATGCAGTATTGCAATATGTTTACTATTAGTTTTTCTTTTGTGTTAGAGGCCTATTAACAGATTGAAGGATGAATTAAAAGAGAATAAAAGATGATTTAAATAAGCATAAAGCAGTGAATGACCATCATTTCTAATAAGTACAGTGATTCACCTTATATTGATTGCTTTTTGAAATTATTGTTATTAGATACCATAAATGCAAGAAAAAAATATGTCTGAACACATGTATTGGTAACTCAAGGACTATATGCAACCCTTTCAGATACATAATGCTTGAAGACATGTATTCTTGCATTTGTAAGCTCTGCCTCTGGCATAATGGAATTGTTTTTAGTAATTTCTAAAACATTTGATTTACTTTGTAGGTATTTTCATATTGAAATATAAACACTGTGTCCTAAGAATTTTAATGAAATGAAGGCATATTAAAATCCTAGTCCACACTAATTCAATGCAAATCACAAATTGACAATTGGACATTTGTTTTATTACTGAAAAACTTAGCAGTCTATTCTTTACAAGCAGTTTGCTCCAACTTCTTGATGGGAACACTGAGCCCAAATGAGCTGCAAGATAAAGGAAATGACCTCTCATACTTTTAAGTATTAAGAACATTAGGATCTCATATTTCAACACACTTATTTCTAATAGAAGAGAAACAGCTAAAAGCATTTATTTTAAAATTCATAGGCATGTATTACGTAATCTTAGAAGAAAAATTTGGACACTGCAGAGCACACTACATAATTAAAAAAAATAGATGCAAGCCATTATGTCCACTAATAAGAATTTTTTATTTAATGTTAACCTTGAAAGAGGACAGAAAGTTTTGACTAACACCATTTACACATACATACACACACACACACACACAGAGAGAGACAATTCTTATTTCTGTGTGTCTAAAAGCTAAAGCTAATACACATCTCAGCTGCTTCAAAACCCTGGACCATGCAATATGAAGACAAAGAATGCTTGGCGCCTGTAGCACGGTGGTTATGGCATCAGCCACACGCACTGAGAGTGGTGGGTTTGAACCCGGCCCAGGCCAGCTAAACAACAATAACAACTGCAACCCAAAAAAGAAATACCCAGGTGTTGTCAGGCACCTGTAATCCCAGCTACCTGGGAGTCTGAGGCAAGAAAATCACTTACACGCAAGAGTTGCAGGTTGCTGAGAACTATGACGCCACAGCACTCTACCAGGATGACAACTTGAGACTGTCTCAAAAAAAAAAAAAAAAAAAGACAAAGAAGGTAGATTAAACAGAAGAAGATGGTAGTATAACAAAGGCATGAATCCTTAGGAGACAAACTTTGAACAGCTACTTGTGTTTTCCAAAATTCAAGCACAACTGCAATTCTATTTTCAGTTAATATTGTTTATGGACTATTTTCTTTTCAGGTTCTGCTATTACTATCATTGAAACATGAGATTTATACTGTATCAAATGATAGAGAAAAATAGTTTGAGATCATTCAAGAAATGCAATGAGTTTCTCAGAAAAATAAGTTCTTTATAATTTTGGTATGATTGTATGTAATTAAAAATATGGAACACATGAAATAATTCGTGGACCATTGCAAATGTGAATATGTAATACTCTACCAGGAAACTGATAGAAGTTTATTGAAAGGTAAACTGATATTAAAGTCAGAAAGATGTTTTGAAGAATTTTCCTCACACTTTCTCTCAAAGAACTTAATATTGGTGTATGTTAAATGATGAAAGAATTTTCAATCAGAAAGAATTTATATTAAAATACACAATTAATTCCATTGCTCCCGGCAGAAAACTATTGAATATATTGCACTCTACAAAGGCGATTCATCTGAAAAACCAACAATTACTAACTATTTAATTTTTCTCATATCTATTTTGATGACAGTTACTTAAATGCATTTTTATTTTCCAAAGTCTGTGAAAATTATTATAAGATATTTTTCTCAAGGACAACTCCACATCAACTTTCAGACTCTACTGACTGAATTAATACCCAATTTCTGGTTTTTGAATTTAATGCATATTGTAATTTAATGCATAATGTAATTTACAATTTAGTAAGTACTATTTCATAGTATATTTCATTGTTATTATAATTTAAATAATTTAACACATAGGAATTTTGCTTTAAAATATTTTGACGAAGTTATTTAGGCATTTTATTTTGAATAATAATGTTGAAAAGTGTAATAAAGCTTATGGAACTTTCTCTTTGTATAAAAAATTTATGCATGCATTTTTAAGTGGTAATCTTTAATATCGAGTAATACTAATTATGAATTTTGAAGTCATCTTTATCTAAGTCTTTAATTCAACTATTTTAGCAAATACCCATATAACCTATGCAGAATGGACTTCATATTCACGTATAATTTCTGATAATTCCAAGCTGCTTATGGGGCTACAATTATTACATTTAGGTACTTAGGTAATGTGGAGATAAATATAGGGATAAATTTTTAAAACCCAGTGTCTTCGGTTGGGAGAGTTACTATAATGACTATAATTCAAGTTAATATGTTAATGATTAATTAATTAATATCTATTGATGAGAACAGAAGATAGAATAAGAGCTTTGTGTATCTGTACATCAAGGAACAACTGTGTGAAGGGTATGGACTTGTGGATTGGAACAAGTTTGCTGAGTTGTGAAAGTTGATTTTACCATTTCTTACAAACCCCACATTTGTTATTTGAAACTCATTATAGGAGTATTTATACAAGAATTTTTAAAGACATAACTCAGTGATTTTTTTTTTTCATTTTTTTATTCTGTAGAATCAAATTGCTGACAAGATCTCTGATTCAGGTGTTGAGAAGTGGAATAAAAACAGAAACAAAGACAAAATTAAAAGAGCATAGACAGAAGATTTTGATTTTTACCTACTTCACTGTTTCAATCAGGAGCACACTACATTTCTCCTTACTCGTCATTGTATGCCTATAAATAGCTTGCCAAAGGCCGGCCACAGGTAGATGTTGAGTGAACTCCCATTAATTCATTGAATTCTATGTTACTTTTTATGATCCATAGGGTCATGTTCTAATTATATTGAAGTTACCAAAAGTAACTTCAATTGTAAATATGTAAATTTTTAAATTTCTGAATTTTAAACTGATAATATTTAATATTAAGTAATATAGTTTGTAACATTTCTAAATCATCTAATTTGAATTGTCTAGCAGGTGCAGTATAAACTCATAAGGCATTTATGTATCTATTAAAATAGAAGGGAAAATAAAACAATATTTTTCTTTTTTTTTTTGAGTCAGAGACTCAAGCTGTCACCCTGGATAGAGCGCTGTGGCACCACAGCTCACAGCAACCTCCAATTCCTGGGCTCAAGCGATTCTCTTGCCTCCACCTCCCAAGTAGCTGGGACTACAGGCACCCGCCACAACACCCGGCCATTTTTTGGTTGCAGCATCATTGTTGTTTGGCGGGCCCAGGTTAGATTCGAACCCACCAGCTCAGGTGCACGTGGCTGGTGCCTTAGCCCGTTGAGCCACAGGCACTGAGCCTAAAACAATATTTTTCACTTACCAACAGGAACAATCAAGTATACATGACTATATAAAATGTTAGAAAAATATGTATTTTGTATTTAGAACTTTCTTTCTAATTATTAATTCCAAATATTGTTTATTGAGGGGAGTGGAGAAATAGTGAAACATTTCTGAAAGTGTAACAAAAAGCCACTGGAGAATAGAAGTGAAGCGGTTTTCTTGGTGCCAACTCCATAAAAAAATAAAAAAGAATCAAGTGACGTTACAACTGATAGAATATATCATTGCTTTTTGTGACATGGTTACTCTTAACAATTGACTTTGAAAGATATTTTTTCAGGCAGCACCTGTGGCTCAGTGAGTAGGGAGCTAGCCCTATATACCGAGGGTGACGGGTTCAAACCCAGACCTGCTAAATTGCAACAGAAAAATAGCTGGGCATTGTGGCGAGCACCTGTAGTCTCAGCTACTCGGGAGGTTGAGGCAAGAGAATCACCTAAGCCCAGGAGTTGAAGATTGCTTGAGCTGTGACGCCACAGCACTCTACCAAGGGTGACAAAGTGAGACTCTGTTTCTAAAAAAAAAAAAAAAAAATTTATTTCTCGGATAGGTAACATGAAATAGATACTTTTAGATAAAAGTACAGTTTACAATAAAATATACAGCACATATTTTCTTACTGGTTTCTCTGTGGTAAATACTGAGGGCTAGGAATATGAGGATATAATGAACACAGTTTATGATTGCAATATAAGATTGTAACTTACTTAAAATTCAGGGTCTAACTGGAAGAGATACAGATATTAGGAGACAATTTTACCATAGTATATGAAGTTGTGGAGAGTACGTATAGTTAAAGAACTTTGGAATATATTCTTATATATATGTTCTTGAGGCAACATTTAAGTAAGATTTTAAAGTATGAATAGGAGTTCAACAGATGTGAAAGTGAAAGACTAGTCCAGGTAGATGCAGTGGCAAGGAGCACGTCATGACTGGGTCAGGGTATGTGTCATGTCTGTTGAGCGCAAAGGCATTTGATTGACATGCCCAAGGGAAAAGGTAACACAGAGCCGAAAGGCATTTTTGATATACAGTATTCAAGTGCCTCCTTTATAAGGTTTTCAGTGGGAGAAGACATGTGGTATCCACTGATACGGCTTTGTGTTTTTAATTATAACTCAAATAGTTCCAGCAAATAAGAAAGGGGAATATGCTTGACTACCAATGGCTTTCAGGGATTGAGGTACAGAAGTCATCAAAAATGTGAGAATGACTGAGTGATAAATGGATTGATCCACAAAGGAACCAATGAAATGGGCAGGCAGGTTTGTTTTGAAAAATCTCATAGCAGTATTGGGTTTCTGAGTATGGTCGAAAGACTAAGACTCCTTGGATTAGGATTGAGTATCCATTACATATATTGTATTACAATTTAAATATCTCTGAAAACTTTGGCTATTTAAATTCTCAAATCTATCAGAGTCATCACATAGCTCCAATGTAAGAAGGGAAATAATAATATCAATTTTTAAGCCATATTGTAAGTATTAAAAGAGTGTATACACATATTTCTTTCACCAGGCCTAGCACTTTGTTATTGATTACTATTGTTACTTAGTTGTCAGTAAGATGTTAAATGCCAGACAGTAGGCATTTGACTTTATTTTTTTATTTTCATTTTTTTACAGAGAGAGTCTTACTTTATTGTCCTGGGCAGAGTGCCATGGCGTCACACGGCTCACAGCAACCTTCAACTCCTGGGCTTAGGTGATTCCCTTGCTTCAGCCTCCCGAGTAGCTGAGAGTACAGGTGCCTGCCACAAGGCCTGGCTATTTTTTTGTAGCAGTTTGGTTGGGGCTGGGTTTGAACCCCCCACCCACAGTATATGGGGCCAGCGCCTTACCTACTGAGCCACAGGCACCACCGAAGGCATTTGGCTTTAATACTACAATTTAAAATTTATTAACAGCATTTCATTAAGGCCTACAAAAATATCTCTCCAAGTGTTAAACCTCAGAAGGTTGATGAAAAGTTAACTTTCATCTTCTGAAAATTTCTTTCCCTAAATATAGCAATGGAATGAAGAAATACTTGTTTTGTACTTTCTAATTAGCATTACCCAGTTCCTACACAAATGCCTTTTTGTATTTTCTTTCTTTCTTTCTTTCTTTTTTTTTTATTGTTGGGGATTCATTGAGGGTACAAGAAACCATGTTACACTGGTTGCATTTGTTGGGTAAAGTCCCTCTTACAATCGTGTTTTGCCCCCAAAAGGTGTGGCACACACCAAGACACCAAGACCCAACCCCCTCGCTCCTTCCCTCTCTCTGCTCTTCCTTTCCCCACCCCTCCCTCATTCTTTCTCTCTCTGCTCTCCCCTTCCCTCACCCCCACCGTGTCAATAATTGTCATTAATTGTCCTAATATCAAACTTGAGTTTGTGGGATTCATGCTTCTCCATTCTTGAGATGCTTTACTAAGAATAATGTGTTCCACTTCCATCCAGGTTAATGCAAAGGCTGTAAAGTGTCCATTTTTTTTAATGCTTGAATAGTATTCCGCAGTGTACATATACCATAGCTTGTTAATCCATTCCTGGATTGGTGGGCATTTAGGTTGTTTCCACATTTTGGCGATCGTAAATTGAGCTACAATAAACAGTCTAGTGCAAGTGTCCTTATGATAAAAGGAGTTTTTTCCTTCTGGGTAGATGCCTAGTAATGAGATTGCAGGATCAAATGGGAGGTCTAGCTAGAGAAAGCATAGAAAAAACATTGGAAGATTTCGGCCTGGGGAAAGACTTCATGAAGAAGACTGCCATGGCAATTGCAACAACAACAAAAATAAACAAATGGGACTTAATTAAACTCAGAAGCTTCTGTACAGCTAAGGAGACCACAACCAAAGCAAATAGATATTCTACCCAATGGGAAAGGATATTTGCATATTTTGAATCAGACAAAGGCTTGATATCCAGGATCTATAGAGAACTCAAATTAATCCACATGAAGAAAGCCAACAATCCCATATATCAATGGGCAAGAGACATGAATAGAACCTTGTCTAAAGAAGACAGACGAATGGCTAACAAACATATGAAAAAATGCTTATCATCCCTAATTATTAGAGAAATGCAAATCAAAACCACCCTGAGATACTATCTAACTCCAGTGAGAATGGCCCACATCATAAAGTCTCAAAACTGCAGATGCTGGCATGGATGTGGAGAGAAGGGAACACTTTTACACTGCTGGTGGGACTGCAAACTGATACAACCTTTTTGGAAGGAAGTATGGAGAACCCTCAAAGAACTCAAGCTAGACCTCCCATTTCATCCTAGTAATCCCATTACTAGGCATCTACCCAGAAGGAAAAAAACCCTTTCATCATAAGGACATTTGCACTAGACTGTTTATTGCAGCTCAATTTACGATCGCCAAAATGTGGAAACAACCTAAATGCCCACCAACCCAGGAATGGATTAACAAGCTATGGTATATGTACACTATGGAATACTATTTAGCCATTAAAAAAAATGGAGACTTTATAGCCTTTGTATTAACCTGGATGGAAGTGGAACACATTATTCTTAGTAAAGCATCTCAAGAATGGAGAAGCCTGAATCCCATGTACTCAAGTCTGATATGAGGACAATTAATGACAATTATTCACATGGTGGGGGTGAGGGAAGGGGAGAGCAGAGAGAGAAAGAATGAGGGAGGGGTGGGGAAAGGAAGACCAGAGAGAGGGAAGGAGCGAGGGGGGTGGGGTCTTGGGGTCTTGGTGTGTGCCACACCTTTTGGGGGCAAAACACGATTGTAAGAGGGACTTTACCCAACAAATGCAAGCAGTGTAACATGGTTTCTTGTACCCTCAGTGAATCCCCAACAATAAAAAAAAAAAAAATACCCCATCCAAAAGCAGAGATCATACTATGTCACAGGTTGGAAGTGAGGGGACCTGGCAGATGGCCTCGCAAAGTTCCTCCAACTACAGAACTGTGTCTCTTAGAAACTTGACTGTATTTGCCGACTGGTGTAAGGGGGGAGGTAAAGTGCCTGGAATAGAAACCACAGAGACAGCCAGGGCCCAACTAACTGGGAAAGCACATCCAAGTCAGATGCCTCCTGTCTGGAGACGAGTTTTCCATTCAAGTTCAAAGAAACACACCCACAGCCCCAGGAGCCAGCTGGGTAACAGGCACGTCCCAGTACCAGTCCATAAAAGGGCTCTAACCTCTTTTCCTGCAGCTTCAGGGCCACACTGCACTCAGCAATGTGGATCCTTGGTGAGACTCTAGACCACGAATCTCAAATTCCAAAGACTTGAAGACCCACCCCAAAGTGACACCAGGCCACAGGAAAAGATTCAGTCCATTTGTTTTCCCAAAACTTTACTCAGCTTCACTCTGGGATTATGTCATATTTCAAAGCACAAAAAGTTTTGTTCAATAATATTAAATGTTATGTGATTTAATTAATATCTCATTTTTTTTATGTGACTGATGGCTCTGTCTGTTTTTAAAATTCACGTCCTTACATAGATTGTTTCATATCCATGAGCCCAAACTTGTTTTCTCGCAGACGGTGATAAGGACTGGATGTCACCTGAGCTGACTCACCTCCTTTGCCACTGACCTAAATTCCACTCTAGATGTTTCCCAGGCTTCGACTCCTGGACAGTCTTGGCGTCTGCCCACTGTGTCTCCTCCCTTCTTGCTTTCTGCCCACGGGCTCCCCTTGGTGCCATCTCACTCAGGAGTGGTTCAGCCTGTGCACTGGCCCAAGGCCCAGAAGTGTGGGGGAGTGGACGCTCAACCTGTCTCCAGCGAAGGGTGGAAGCAGCTGTGCAAATGCTTCTGCCACACTTCCTCCCAGTTTTTGCTTCTGGAAATCATCCTGTGGGCCTCCTAGGCTGTCCCGGGAGAGTAAGTTCTCATTTTCTCATTGCCTACAATTAGACCTTGATAATGCAACTCATGCTGACTTCTCTCCCTTCCCCATCTCACTCTGCTGCCTCTGCAGTCCTGATTCCTGAGGTCCTTTTCCAGACAAACCATCCGTCTATCAGTCTCTGCCTCGGTCTCTGTTTTATTGATCCATTGTATTATGTAGTCAGTATTTATCCCCTTTCCCTTTGGTCAATACTGGAAAGTTTCCCGAGGACAGGGCCAGAGACTCAGAAGATACTTGGTTGATGTGTTTTCCAGGGCTGGGGCTGAGATCAGGACTGGAAACTTACCTAGTATGTTCTTTTTTTTTTTTTTTTTTGAGACAGAGCCTCAAGCTGTCACCCTGGATAGAGTGCTGTGGCATCACAGCTCACAGCAACCTCCAATTCCTGGGCTCAAGCGAGTCTCTTGCCTCTACCTCCCAAGTAGCTGGGACTACAG
>CAUYON010034455.1:0-10395 GCA_963573935.1 Arctocebus calabarensis
GTTTTTTAAAGTAGCATATCGTGAATGGTATGTCAATCAGGTTGATAAAATATCTCAGATTGCATGTGAAGCCCCCACACTGTACCCCATGGTTGAACTAATGTACACAGCTATGATTCAATAAAAAAAATAAATAAATAAAATAAAAACATGGAAAAAAAAATAAAGTGGCATATTTCTCTTTTGTCGTTTGGTTAAATGTGGTCCAAAGAGGCTTCTACAACTGTGGTTACCGGCTGGCTGTTGCCCTAAGAAAGCTTCTTCTTTGCCTCTCATCGCCTCACCTGTCTCTGTAAAATAAGGATTACCATGTTTTGGAAGGATCGTTTTCAGGATTTAATGAGATAATGTGTGGGAAAGTGACCACGAGAGTGTCTGTCATGTCACAGTTACTTCATAAGTGCTTTGGGAATGTGCTGATTTGAAATATTTTTTGTCAGGAAAACAGGTTAGCTTCCATTGAGTCCTTTTATTTATTACAGATATTGATGCATTTGTGTAGTACTTTTAGGTTTCCTTGTGGCAGTTATGATGGTAACAATTCAAACTCCACGTGATCTTTAAGTGAAAGTATTTTTAAGGAATTAATAGCATTTTAGGAATCCATTTATGAAAAATCATTGCCAAATGTAACACTTTCAAATAACTAGATATACTATACTCTTGTTTGGGAATTTCTATTAGTAATTTTAAAGATTCCTTTCTGCAGAATTAATTATGCTCCCATGTGTCCTTAAGGCCTACTTCTTAGCACATTCTATGTGTTCTCAGATTTCACATAATTTTCCTGGACTAGATGTTGAATTCCTCAAAGGCAAAGGAAGTGTTTTATTCATCTTTATAAACCCAGGATCACATAATAGGTTCTCAATAAATGTGTGTCAAATTTTCCATGAGTTCCTCTACTTTGCTAATTGTGGAAAATTCTATTTTTTTCTATTTTTCTGTTACTATTTTTCTTCTCATTTTATACTTTCTCCCTAGGCCATTCCCCCACCCACCCAGCTGTGATTATTGGCTATACCTGTATATACAGATAGAATAGTATAGGGAACACCCACATATCTATCACTAAATTTATCTATTCTTAATTTTTTAATGGTGATGCTTCCCAAATTTCTATCTGCAGCTCAGACTTCTCCTCTGACCTAGAGGGTGGACATGCCTTCTTGCGTCTCAAAGTACTTTGAACTCAGTGCGTTCTCAACTGTGTTCATCTTCAATCTCAAACCAATGCCTTCCTCTGTCATCTAACTTCTCAATGAAACATGTCACTGTCCATTCAATCACCTAGCCAGGAACCTGGGGCAGGGCGGTGGTCCTTGACGTCTTCATGTCTCTTACCACCCACATCCAGTTAAGTTACCAAATTCTGCTCATTTTCTTCACCCCTTCAGTCACTTGAATGTATCCACTTCTTTCTATCCCCACTGCTACCCTAGCCAAAGCCAAGTACTTCTTTATTTTTCCCATTTAGGGAAAATCTCATGCTTAATATTTTCTTATGAAAACATTCATGCACACAGAAAGATAGTGTCATCAACACCCATGTATCTATTACTAGATGTAACATTCTAATTTTTTTGAATATTTGCTTCATCTTATCTGTATTTTAAAGTAAGTTACCAACATGAATCGCTCAAGAGATTCATGAATAGCTCATGGGATTCTAAAATGTAAACATATTTTCAAACATAACCATAATAACATTGTCACTTTCAACAAACGACCAGTAATTTCTTTTTTTTTTCATTTTTTTTTATTGTTGGGGATTCCTTGAGGGTACAAGAAACCAGGTTACAGTGATTGCATTTATCAGGCAAAGTCCCTCTTACAATTGTGTTTTGCCCCCAAAAGTTGTGGCACACATCCAGACCCCACCCCCCTCACTCCTTCCCTCTCTCTGTTCTTCCTTTCCTCACCCCTCCCTCATTCTTTCTCTCTCTGCTCTCCCCTTCCCCCACCCCCACCGTGTCATTAATTGTCATTAATTGTCCTCATATCAAAATTGAGTACATGGGATTCATGCTTCCCCATTCTTGAGATGCTTTACTAAGAATAATGTGTTCCACTTCCATCCAGGTTAATACAAAGGTTGTAAAGTCTCCATTTTTTTTTAATGGCTGAATAGTATTCTATGGAGTACATATACCACAGCTTGTTAATCCATTCCTGGGTTGGTGGGCATTTAGGCTGTTTCCACATTTTGGCAATCGTAAATTGAGCTGTAATAAACAGTCTAGTGCAAGTGTCCTTATGATAAAAGGATTTTTTTTCCTTCTAGGTAGATTCCCAGTAATGGGATTGCAAGATCAAATGGGAGGTCTAACTTGAGTTCTTTGAGGATTCTCCATACTTCCTTCCAAAAAGATTGTATCAGTTTGCAGTCCCACCAGCAGTGTAAAAGTGTTCCCTTCTCTCCACATCCACGCCAGCATCTGCAGTTTTGAGATTTTGTGATGTGGGCCATTCTCATTGGGGTTAGATGGTATCAGTGCAGAGACTTTTTAACTTGATGAAGTCCCATTTATTTATATTTATTGTTGCCACAATTGCCAGTGAGGTCTTCATAAATTCTTTCCCTAGGCCCATAAGATGAAGAGTTTTTCCCACAATTTCTTTCTTTTCTTTTCTTTTTTGAGACAGAGCCTCAATCTGTTACCCTGGATAGAGTACGTGGCATCACAGCTCACAGCAACCTCCAATTCCTAGGCTCAAGCGAGTCTCCTGCCTATGCCTCCCAAGTAGCTGGGACCACACACTTTCTTCTAGTGTTTTGTTTGTTTGTTTGTTTGTTGAGACAGAATCTCACTTTGTTGCCACAGGCTAAGTGCCATGGCATCAGCCTACCACACAGCAACTTCAAATTCCTGGGCTGAAGTGATCCTCCTACTTCAACTTCCTGACCATAATACCAGGTTAATTGTTCTATTTTTAGTAGAAACAGGGTCTCACTCTTGCTCAGGCTGGTCTTGAACTCCTGGCCGCAAGTGATCCTCCCCCTCAGTCTCCCAGAGTGCTAGGATTATAAGCATGAGCTACCGTGCTCCGTCTCTTCTAGTATTTTTATGATTTCATGTGTTAAATTTAAATCTTCTATCTGTCATGAGTTAATTTTTGTAAGTGGTGAGAGGTGAGGGTCAAGTTTCAGTCTTTTACATGTGGCTAACCAGTTCTCCCAGCACTATTTGTTGAATAGGGATTCTTTTCTCCAGTATATACTTTTGTTTGCTTTGTCAAAGATCAGATGGAAATATGAGACTAGTTTCTTCTCTCTATTCTCTGTCTATATCTATGTATCTATTTTTAGGCCAATATCATGCCATTTTGATCACTATAGACTTGTGGTATATCCTAAAGTCTGGTAAAGTGGTGCCTCCAGATGTGTTCTTATTCTAGAATTGTGTTAACTATTCAAGTTTTTTTCTGGTTCCATATGAAATGTAGAACTTTTTTCCCATGATTTTTAAAGTATGACATTGGCATTTTCATGGGTATTGCAATTTGTAGTTTGCTTTGGGTAGTGTAGACCTTTAGCAATGTTGATTCTCTCAGTCCATCTGTTAACCTCCATGGCAATTTCTTTTCTCAGTGTTTCATTGTTTTCTTTCTGTAGAGATCGTTCACATCCTTTGTTAAGTATATTTCAAGGTATTTCATTTTCTTTGATACTACTATGAAGGGCAGTATGTCTTTAATTTGATTCTCAGTCTGACTGTATATGAAAGCTACTGATTCGTTTACATTGATTTTATAACCATAGATTTTGATGTATTTCCTTATGAATTCCAGGAGTCTCACCGTTGAGTCCTTGGGGTGTCTACATATAAGATCACATCATCAGTGAAGGGCAATAGTTTGACGTCCTCAGTCAATATCTTTCTCTTATCTGATTGCATTGGCTAGGACTTCTAGTACTATGGCTAGGACTAACCACATCCTTGCCTGGTTTCAATCTTTTTTTTTTTTTTTCTATCTTTGGCCAGGGCTGGGTTTGAACCCGCCACCTACAGCATATGGCGTCCCACCCCTTTGAGCCACAGGCACCGCCCCCTGATTCCAATTTTAGCAAAGAATGCTCTCAGTTTTTCTCTGTTCAATATGGTGTTGGCTGTGGAGTCCCTAAACTTCTATCAGTTTAAGGAATGTTCCATTCGTTCTTAGGTGTTCTTATCAAAAAAGGATTATGACTTTTGTCAAATGCTTTTTTTGCATCTATTAAAAGGGTCATATGTTCTTTGTTCTTCTGTTTATGTGGTGAATTATGTTTATAGATTTGCATATGTTGAAGTAGTGTTGCAGTGAAGCCTACCTAGTCATGATGAATTTTTTTGATGTATAGTGGAATTCTGTTTGCTAAGATTTTATTGAGTATTTTTGCATCAATGTTCATTAATGATATTGACCTGTAGTTTTCTTTTTTGTTATGTCTTTTCCTGGTGTGGGTATCAGGGTGGTATTTGCTTCACAGAAGGTGTTGGGGTGGGTTCTTTCCTTCTCAATCTTTTTTTTTTTTTTTTTGAGAGTCTCATTCTGGTATGTAGAGGGGTATGGCATCATAGCTCACAGCAACCTCAAAGTCTTCTCTTGAGCCTAAGCAATCTTCTTACCTCAGCCTCCCGAGTAGCTGGTACTACAGGTGTGCACCACTACACCCGGCTAGTTTTTCTATTTTTAGTAGAGACAAGGTCTTGCTCTTGCTCAGGCTGATGTCAAACTCCTGAGCTCAAGCAATCCACCCTCCTCAGCTTCCCAGAGTGCTAGGATTACAGGTGTGAGCCACTACACCTGGCTCTTCCCAATTATTTTAAATAGATTCTGCAGCATAAGTATAAGCTCTTCTTTGAAGGTTTGGTATAATTTTGGTGTGAAACCATCTGGTCCAGGACTTTTTTCTTTGTGGAAGCTTTTATATTGTTGTTTCTATCTTTTCTTTCTTTCTTTTTTTTTTTTTGACACAGAATCTCACTCTGTGCCCTAGGTACTATGCCATGGTATCCTAGCTCACAGCATCCTCAATCTCTTGGGCTCAGATGATCCCTTTACTTCAGCTTCCCAAGTAGCTAGGACTACAGATGCCTGCCACAATGCCCTGCTAGTTTTTCTAGTTTTAGTAGACCTGGGTCTCACTTTTGCTCAGGGTAGTCTCAAACTTCTGAGCTCAGGTGAACCACCCGCTTCAGCCTCCCAGAGTGCTAGTACTATCTGCATGAGCCACTGCACATGGCCTTTTATTGTTTCAATATTTCCGTGCTTGTATTGGTTCCACTTCTTGGTTGAGTCTAGAGTAGTAGTGTGATTTGCACTTCAAATCTCTGGGCTTAGGCTCAGTGCCTGTAGCTCAGTGGCTATGACACCAGCCACATACACCGGAGCTGGAGGGTTCAAACCCAGCTCAGGCCTGCCAAACAACAATGACAATTACAATAAAAAAATAGCTGGGCATTGTGGCGGGTGCCTGTAGTCCCAGCTACTTGGGAGGCTGAGGCAGGAGAATCACTTAAGCCCAAGAGTTGGAGGTTGCTGTGAGCTGTGATGCCATAGCACTCCACTGAGGGTGATATAGTGGGACTCAGTCTCAAAAAAAAAAGAAAAATTTCTGGGCTCAGAGATTTTTACAGTATTTTATAATGATATTTTGAATTTCTATGGTATCTGTTATTTCCCCTTATTCATTTCTATTTTTTTTAATTTTTATTTATTTATTTATGTTTGGAGACAGAGTCTGACTTTGTCACCCTTGGTAGAGTGTCGTGGCGTCATAGTTCACAGCAACCTCAAATTCTGGGCTCAAGAGATTCTCTTGCCTCAGCCTCCCAAGTTGCTGAGACTACAGGTACCCACCACAACACCTGGCTACTTTTTTTTAGAGATGGAGACTTCATCTGGCTCAGGCTGGTCTTGAACTCGTGATCTCAGGTGATTCACCCGTTTCAGCCTCCCAGAGTGCTAGGATTACAGGCATGAGCCACGGCGCCTGGCCTCCTTATTCATTTCTAATTGAGCTTATTCAAAATCTTACTTTTCTGTTTTTAGTTAATCTGGCCAAGGGTTTATTGATTTTATTTATCTTTTCAAACAACCAACTTTTTGTCGCATTCATCTTCTAGATAGTTATTTTGTTCTTAATTGAATTTAGTTCTGATCTGATTTTGATTATTTCTTTACTTCTGCTTGATTTGGGATTAAATTGCTCTTCCTTTTCCAGTTCCTTGAGTTGATTTATTAGACTGTGTATTTTCTCTCTTTATGATTTCTGGATGTGGGCATTTAAATATGTGATGAACTTCCCTCTTCGGACTGTATTAGTATCCCACAGGGTTTTTAAAATTTTTCTTTTGTCTTTCTTTCTTTCTTTCTTTTTTGAAACAGAGTCTCAAGCTGTCACCCTGGGGAAAGTGCTGTGGCATCATAGCCCACAGGAACCTCCAACTCGGGTTCAAGTGATCCTCTTGCTTCAGTTTTTTCTAATTTTAGTAGAGATGGGGTCTCAAATTGCTCAGGCTGGTCTCGATCTTGTGAGCTCAAGCAATCCACCCACCTCAGCCTCCCAAAGTGCTAGGATTACAGGTGTGAGCCACCATGCCCAGCCTATCCCACAGGTTTTTTTTTTTTTTTTTTTTTTGGTAGAGACAGAGTCTCACTTTATCACCATCTGTAGAGTACTGTAGCATCACACAGCTCACAGCAACCTCCAACTCCTGAGCTTAGTTGATTCTCTTGCCTCAGCCTCCCAAGTAGCTGGGACTACAGGCACCCGCCACAATGCCCAGCTATTTTTTTGTTTTGCAGTTCGGCTGAGGCTGAGTTTGAACCCACCACCTGCAGTATATGGGGCTGGTGCCCTACTCACTGAGACACAGGCACTGCCCAATCCCACAGGTTTTTGTTTTTGTTTTTGAGACAGAGACTCATGCTGTCACCCTGGATAGAGTGCTATGACATCACAGCTCACAGCAACCTCCAATTCCTGAGCTCAAACAAGTCTCTTGCCTCCACCTCCCAAGTAGCTGGGACTACAGGTGCCCATAGCAACGCCGGGCCATTTTTGGTTGCAGCCATCATTGTTGTTTGGTGGGCCCGGGCTGGATTCGAACCCGCCAGCTCAGGGGTACATGGCTGGTGCCTTAGCCTGCTGAGCCACAGGGTCATCCGAGGCTGGGTTTGAACCCGCCATCTTCGGTATATGGGGCCGGCGCCCTACTCAATGAGCCACAGGCGCTGCCATGAAATGTGTTCTTGTTGGATTGTTCCTTTGACCAGAATATAATGTCCATCTTTGTCTTATTTTACTTTTGTGGGTTTAAAGTCAATTTTATCTTCAATAAGAATTGCAATTCACACTTTCTTTTGGTTTCCATTTGCATGAAATATTATTTTCCAGCCCTTGACCCTGAGTCTTGATTTTTCCTTGGGGGTTAGATGTGTTTCCTAAAAACAGCATATTTTTGTCTTGTATTTTTTTATCCAAATAGTCTATGTCTCTTCAGTGGTAAATTCAAGCAGTCACTCTTATTGAGAGGATTGATAGTTAGGGTGGAGTTCACTTTGTCTTGTGTGTAGCTCTGTTGCCTTGTTTTATCCTATGGGCTATTGTGGTAGCTAGGCTTTGTCCTTTAGGTCCAGCTATCTTTATTTTGTTGGAGGACCACTGTGTTGGTCTCTGCATAGTAATTCCTACAGAGCAGGTCTTATAGTGGCGGATTTCCTCAGTGTTTGCTTTTCAGTAAAGAGTTTGATTTCTCCATTGAATATGAAACTTAGTTTTGCAGGATACAGAATACTAGGTTGACAGTTGTTTTATTTAAGAAGATTGAAGGTAGCTCACCTTCTTCTGTCTTGTGAAGTTTCTGTTGAGAAGTCAGTTGTTAACCTGATGATTTTGCTCTTGTAGGTCAGCTGCTACTTACCTTGCCTGCTTGCAGATTTTCCCTTTCATTTTGACTTTGGCCTGGTTAAACAGGCCACAGCGTGTCTAGGAGAAGCTCTGTTTGAATTGAGACATCCCTGGGTTCTATATCCTTCTGGTAGGTGTACTAAATCTTTGGTGATGCTTAGGAAATGTTCTGCTATATTATCATAAACTAGAGCTTTTGGAATTCTCTTCTTCTCTTTTGGGGATACCTACAATTTGCATGTTTGTATGCTTTGTGTAATCCCACAACTCTCTAAGAGATTGTTCTGCTTTTACTCTCTTCTTTCCTGCCTCTTTAAATGACCGAGTTATCTTGAAAGCCTTGTCTTCAAGCTCAGAGATTCTTTCTTCTCCATGGCTTAATCTGTTGTTGAAACGTTTTGCTATATTTTAAAAATCCCTGAATGTTTTCTTCAATTCTTTAAGCTCACTTATATCTTTTCTAGTTTTGTCCAGCTCCTTAGTGACTTTATTGCTCATTTTATTAATTTCTTGGGACATTTTTTGAACTTCTTTTTGCCAGTTTTTCACTTTCTCTTCAATTCTCTTCATCATATTTGTCATCCATAATCTGAATTCATACAAGTTAGCATGGACTTGAAGTTAACCAAAAGAGTTCCGCCCATAAATTCAGGCCTATTTATTCTGAACCTACCTATACAACAGCAGAATGCCACTTTTTCTGAATGCCTATCATTCCCCCTTTCTGCTTAGGAGGCACAAGTTGTTTTTCACTACCTGTCCTTGGGCCCTTCTCTTTTCAAAGAGTGTGCCTGCAAGGACAGAATGCAGGCATTTGATCTGTGTTGCAGTGAAATATGTTACTTGCTCCACAGCATATTTGTCTGGCTCACAGCCTTAGACACATTTGCTCAGTTTTGGTCATTTATGTACTTGTGTGTATTCTGTGAGTGTATCATATGGACTTTATTTTATTTTATTTATTTTATTTTACTTTTTTTGAGACAGAGCCTCAAGCTGTCACCCTGGATATAGAGTGCTGTGGCATCACAGCTCACAGCAACCTCCAATTCCTGGGCTCAACCGAGTCTCTTGCCTCTCCCTCCCAAGTAGCTGGGTAGCTCACCTTTGGGCATTGTGGCGGGTACAGGCGTCCGCCACAATGCCCGGTCATTTTTTGGTTGCAGCCGTCATTGTTGTTTGGTGGGCCCAGGCTGGATTCGAACCCGCCAGCTCAGGTGTACGTGGCTGGCACCTTAGCCTGTTGAGCCACAGGCGCTGAGCCATCATATGGACTTTATAAACCTAGAAAACTATGGTGCATGGCTTCTTAGCCCTTACAGGGCCTGGGCGACATGGAAGGGACAGGAGCTATCAGAGAGGATGCTCCTTTTCGCCTGAAGTAACATTGGAAATTGTTGTTGAAGTAATGTGGAAACCGCCTGCCATTATGTCTGCCTAATAGCAGAGTCTGCGTAAGTGATGGTTGTTATTACTGCGTGCCTTAAGATATACTTAAAGTTGGGTTTCTATGGTACTTAGTTGTACGACTTTACCTCCTAAAATTAACAGTACAATTAAGAGGCATCTTAATCTGCACATATATAACTTCCTGCTGAATTTCCTGAAATGTCCAGGCTGAGATGTAGACTAAAGAAGCTGGGATCAGCTCTTGTTGGCAGTTAGTAGCTAGGAACAGCGCCCATAAGACGTCAAATTGCCATTAGCTTAATTTTTTTAAGGTCACTCAGGAAGGCTGTATTTGGCACTGCTGTCTTGGCACAATCATAACTAGCAATAAGCTTAATGTGAGGACATGGAAGCTGGAACTGCAAATGATTTCCTTGAGAGAAGATTGGGAATGGAGCTTCTTGGAAAGTTAGCTTTCTAGAGCAACACTGAAAGCTTGAGGCAACACATGCCTAAGGGTTAAAAGCCACGGTGAACCTGTCTTCATAGCCGCCTGCCTGATCCTGCCTGTCATCTTGGCCATCACAGTCACAGCCATGGATTGGAATGTGGAGGAGGCTTTTGACGGCAAGAGCATGGGGCTCCCCACATCATCAGCAGGGTACTGGCTGCTTGCTGAGGTCTACTGAATGTGCGTGGTTTGGGTACCATGCGGGCTTCACAAATGCCACTGAATCTGGACAACCTACCTATTGGATGGTCATTAACTAGATAAGAAAGCTGGGGTCCAGGCTCAGCGCCTGTGGCTCAACCGGCTAAGGCGCCAGCCACGTACACCTGAGCTGGCGGGTTCGAATCCAGCCCGGACCCGCCAAACAACAATGACGGCTGCAACCAAAAAAATGGCCGGGCGTTGTGGTGGGCGCCTGTAGTCCCAGCTACTTGGGAGGCGGAGGCAAGAGACTCGATTAAGCCAAGGAATTGGAGGTGTGATGCCATAGTACTCTATCCAGGGTGACAGCTTGAGGCTCTGTCTCAAAAAAAAAAAGAAAGCTGGGGTCCAGAGAGGCTAAGGGATTTGTGCAGGAGGTGGAGGAGCCTAATTACAA